>JAITYZ010002348.1:0-41811 GCA_027744595.1 Paronellides praefectus
TCCTGCTTACCCTACTAATCTGACTTTATCGTTTTTTACTCTTCTCACCTAACCCGTCTTTCCATACTAAACAACTTTTTAACCTACCGGCCCCTCAACAGTTACAACTTTTCTGTCAACTCGTCAATTACTGTTGATACTTGGTTTTCCTTCTCAGCAAATCTTTAAGTTGCATGGGGTGTAGTAATCTTTGTGATTTACACTAACCGCTCGCGGCTCTAGTTTTTTATATAATTTGATGGATGTACGTTGTGTAAACCCGACAAATGTAAGCTTTAAAGTAGTAAAGTAAGTAGTTGTAGGGATTCCTAATTTTTTACATTCTAAAAAACAAGGTTGATGTCAAAAGGGAATTAAAATTCTCTCTCTCTCTCTCTCTCTCTCTCTCTCTTTCACTTCCTTTTTGTGGGTGTGAGAAAGTCCAAAACACCAAAGGAAAAAAATAGTGAAAGGTTTGATGTAATAACGTTACATAGATTATTATTTGAGAGAGAGAGAGAGAGCTAGACGCGTTCCACTTTTGTTGCCATCTTTTTCTTCTCACGATCAAGATGATGGCGCTATAGAATAAGCCGCTGTTTTTTAGCAGATGAAAGTCTTCTGATGGTCTTTCCTTTTCTGTCTAATTTTTTTTGTGAAACTATCGCCACCACCACCAAAAAAATACCAAGGAACAACATAAGTACATGCCACAAAAAATTTACCGGGTGTCTTTACAATTTTTTTTCATCTTCTACTTCTTTAGGCTTTAGCTTAAGCTCATGGTATTATAGGTTGTTTCCGGAATAAGATTTTATCTAAAATGCCACGCGATGAATGTTCAGCAGTCAGGACGTTTCCTTCTATGCTGTCTTTTAGTAAAAAAATGTAAGCTTTTTGTGCAAAGTAAAAAGTCTGGAAAAGTAAGAGAGAAATGAGTAGAGAGCAGGCACACAGTCCATTATATACACTTGCATATTGTTATATACCCTGACGAGGCTTTAATCTGATCAGAGAGAGAGAGGAACTATCAACAAAATATAAAGTGCTTGCGCCACAAAAGCATACCTACACACACGCACGCACACACACCATTGTACCATGCACCACCACCAGTGGCAGTGCAGCGTGGTGACTATTAAAAAAAACAGTCCACGTCTTCTTGTCTTAAGCAGGAAAATGCTGCTACACATACTTAAAAAATCCCAAACACACTTTTGTGTAAATGTGACTTAAGTAAGTGTACTAGCAAGTATTTAGGCAGAGACGGAGAGAAGAAGGCAAGAGATGCATAAATTACATTAGTTTTTTTTTCTTTTAATACTTTGGTGCTTTGTTTGTACATGGTCATCATGGCAGTGGTGTTGGTGTTGGTGATGTCAGTGCTAAATCTTCTTGTAAAGAAGAAGAAGAAGAAAAACTTTGAATTAGCTGACCAGCGTTTATCTGTAAGAATGGTGGTGGTGCTTAACAAGTGCTCGTGCACATCATCATAGCAAATGTTTTTCAAACTTTACTGCCGCAAATGCGGCTGGAATAAATAATAATGATATTAAATTATTGTTACACGGTAAAACTAGGCGCTTGTACTCTTTCTGTAAAATCATACTTTTAAAGTAAAGTGTACGTATAATAATAATAATAATAATAAGCGGATATACATAAGCAGTGAAACGGACTTTACTGAACTACGTGTGTTCTTTTTTTGGAATTCCTGCTCTCATTATTACCTGCGTCGTAAAACCTGTTTATTGCATGCATGGCTGGTGAGACGGAAGAGGAGGAAAAAAATTATTTATTTGATTGCGCGTTTGAAATGTGAACTTTTCTTGGTGGAGTTCAAAAATATATATATATAATTTTTTTTCAAAGACTTTATGAAAATGATTCGGTTGAATGCTTTTTATTGGATTTGAGTGCCTTTGAAACGGTGCTCTCCTCCTGTGCAGCAGCAGCAGCAGCAGACAAGGTGCTGTTGAGTTGTAGTAAATCCAGTGTTAGTAGCTAACTTACTTTGAGAACTTGACTCAATTAAAATATATTGTATGCGTTGGAATTTTGGTGGGCTTTGTGCGTGTTTTGTATACATCATCATCAGGACCCTCATACAAGCAAGTGTAGAGATAAAACTTTTGCTAAGACAATAACTTTGAAAAACAAAAAGGAAAGTTTCCATGTAAACTCTACAAATTTTGCCATCATCCTCCTCCATGGATCCTTTCAGGTGTTCAAATTCTCAGAAACTCAGAAGCCTGTCTATTTAATGACACTTTTGCATGATATTATAATATTAATAATAATAATAATACTAGTGACAAGAATTTTATAATCATTTTTTATACTTACTTTCGTCTTATCAGCAAAAAAAAATTCTTGGAAATGGAAAGGAATGCAATGAAAATATAGTATTTTTGAGCAAAGTTGTTCCCTTGTTTCTTTAAAAAAATATTTTTCTTCCTTTGAAACTCATTTTATTAAAAAAAAAGTTGGAACAAATAAAAAACAACTGTATTGTATACCTATCTATATATGATGTGTGCTTTTTCACTATAAATTATTACGAAACTGAACTTCAAAAATTTGGAATTCCAAATGACTTGAATTCTAATGCCTCATTTTTTTAGCTCTCTCTAAAAAAAATAGTGAGATGATTCATTTTTGTTGAGTATTTGAACAATTTTCTTTTCGCTTCTTGTTTTACAAAAAAAATAGTCCAACGCAGAGGATGAGCTAAGATAATTACCACAATTCCCAGAATTATAAAAGGTGTAAAAACAATGAAAAGGTTAAACAAGAGTGCAGAGACGGTTATTATTATTATTTTTTGTAGATATTATTTTTATTATAACAGCACAAAAATATATAGGTACACATATATGCAGCATGGGATGAGAATGTAGACTCTACATTGTAGTCTACAATTTGTAGAGTATATTATACCGGTTTATTCCATTTCCATTGTTAGCACAATAATAATAATACTACTACTACTACTAATACATGTAGTAGTACTACTTTTATTGCTAGGAGCTCATTAGTTTGGATCGTGATTAGCATTCTGAGAGCGTCATTTCTTTCTTTCTTCTCTCCTTCTTTTTCTCCCCATATCCTTTTGGATTTGATTGAAAGAATAGTTTTTGGAGTGGATTTCGGTATTACTACTATCATTATTATGTGTATATAAATTGTTCGATAAATCTGTTCAAAATTGCGGCTGCTGCTCCTGCTCATCTCTGTTATTATGCTTAATGTCATATGTTTAAATAGATAGTCAAAAAATGGCAATTAGCTTGGATGAATGGATGTATGTACAACAGAGCCTTTTGTCTGCAAATCAACATCTACTTATTATACTGCTCTGTGTGTGATATATTAACATTCTTCCTCGCCTACACTCATCAATTTGATTGTGGATGGATATGTTTGTGTGTGTGTGTGTCATGCTAATAATCATGTGCATAGAAAATCCATAATAATATGGTGGTGTACTACTACGTCACCACGTCACTTTTAATTATTTCCATCGACTTGTTTTGATGACCAAAAGTATGTTTCATGTTTTTGTTGCGTTTGTTTTTTAAGCTTTTGACTTTATTTAATTAGGTTTTAAGCTGCCGCCGCCTCCTTTACCACCACCAGGAACATGTTGAATGTCGGAGAAAGAAATAAAAAATGTCATAAACAAACTTTGATATCAGCGTCAAGTGTCAATAAATACGCAGATATATAATATATATATATATAATACATGCACTATATAATATACATATTATGTATGTATACCTTCGTTAATATCTCATCTCTGCAAATTGATTACAAATAATTGCTCCCCTTTTTCCCAACAACTTGAATCAGTGCGCATCTTCTTCTTTCAAGTTTTTTTTTTCAAGACAGTTTCTTGTGTGTATGATTTTCTATCACAGAAACTTCTTTTGCAATATTCACATTGGATGCTTTTTTTATGCTTTGGCTAATTAAATTGAATGAATGTTTATAAAAAAGAAGAAGAAGAAATAAATGCAATACTGTTCATCACACAAACAAATTCTTGATTCCTTGTTATACTTATATCCCTATTTACACATCTCCATAAAAGTTTTATCGTAATAATGTTCTTTTTTATTTTTTTTATTTTATATATGCATTTAGCATGTAAATCTTGTATTTTTAGCTGGGTGAACATACCACATTTATAGACATTTGACTTTGTTAGGAATAAGCTATATCAGCACCGTTATACATTACACAAGTCATGCTCAATTTATGCGTAGGATTGATGCTGTGTCTGTCTGTCTGGCTGAGACAGTGACATGCTGACATGACGCCTAGGAAGCGAAGAATTAACAAGAAAAAAAAGTGATGAAGATTAGGAGAGTGTGAAAGATTATCTATTAAGTCGAAATGGATTGGTTACATGTTTAAGCTAAATACTGGTAGGCTCACATCAGCAGAGATTCTATTTTTATTGCAAAAAGGATTAATGTGTTTGTTACTGTGACCGATGATATTTTTGTTCTATCGTCGTCATCATCATCATCAACATCATCTTCTTCTTTTTCCTTACCCAAGACAACATATTTTGCCAAGATTCTCTCCAAGAAAACATATGTGCTGTTTTTGTATGGAAACTTACATCCGTATTTATTATACAGCTGTTTGATGATATTATATTTGTGTGTTGTCTGTGTGCGGATGATTGAATGCTGAGATAATGGTAAAGTTTCAAGGACCGCTAATTCCATCGTGTCCCATTGTAATTTGATTGGATTCCCTTAATGCATCTTAGAAAGAAAGAGAGAGAGCTGAGCTAAAGAATAAAATATTGTTTCTTTGGGTGAGTCAAGTTGCTGATTGCAATGACACAGGGTGTTTTGGTAGTGGTGGCGGTATACCGGTATATTATGGCCTTTATCGTTTTACTTGTCTTGTTGGAAGCTCAAGAAACAAATTAACACCACCACAGCAGTAGCAGCAGCTCCATTCAAATGTGCGCTTGCAGTGTGTTGCATACATTGTCTACCGTGAAATTAGAGTTTTTATCTCTCTTGGTAATCATGACACTTCCATCTGTGTTTACGGATGTAATTAAAGAGGGAGTAGTAGTGGTAGCTGTTAAAGTTATGGTGATAATAATGAGAAAAAGTGGTGCGCTGATTGTGACCAGTGCGCTGCTGCTGGAGGAGGAAAAAGTAACGAGAACCTTGATCTTGGCTCTTGTCATAAATACATACACAATAGCTAATGTAGCTTACAAGGTATGTATGGTCGGTGTGCTAAGCTGAGTGTAAGCTTCCCTCTCACTCTCTCTCTTCCATAATATTATGCCATTGAGGTAAAAGGAGAGAAACCAAAAACCACTGACACAGAAATCTGGCACTCGGAGCTGTAGTGAGCCAAGCTGATTTCGCAAAAGGAAGAAAAGATAGGAGAGATATGAAACCAGCGGAATAAATGGCAACTCAAGGGAGCAGAAGAGTTAATTGGTATAGATCCACACGGATATATTGTCTTTTTGGGCGGAGTGGTTCTCCTAAAAACCAACACAAAAATGTCTTGTTTAGTTTTTACCTCTTCTCATCTTCCGCTTTTGCTAGTTTAATCAGCAGAGCAGAAGAAGAGGTTCATTGCCAATTAATAAGTGAATATTTTTCCTCTGCTCTGCAAATCGTACATTTGCTGCACCGACTCAAATTGAATTGTTTCCTTCCCCGCCAGTAATATCTGGGCAAATATATAATGGAATATATCTTGAAGTATTATGCATCTATATCCTTTCTATTTGTGTTTATGCAAACAACGGGAAAATGGGAATTAGCCTTGACTACAAGTGATGCATGAAGCTCGTATATTTATGATAACAGTAATGATGGGAAAAACATCCACCCGTGAAAAACCCTTTTACACTTAAATATGCTTATTTCCATGCCATGATGCCTGTGACATTTAATATTTTAATGGTTCTGTGAACCCAATTTGCTCGTGTCCTGATTTCACTCCACACTAGAGACAATTTTCCTGTGCATTTAAACATGCCTACTATACATACACATACACTGTAGTTTGGGGAAGGAGGAAGCAGAGCCAGAGGGACAGTAAAGTGCGAAAGCAACTAGCTATTGTTGTATGTCTATTATATATACACAAATTTTGTGGAATGAAAGCGAGCAACCACTTTTGTGACAAAAGTTTTGTCGACTTGGCAAAATAATAGTGCAATGGTATACATAGTAAAGCACAAGGGATGTACAATATGTACATATAGGTATGCAAATTATTTTATAACCCTTTTAAAGACTCATCTTATATATCCGGTTATACGTATCTCTGCTCCTCTTTCCTTTCATTTAGTCATTTAAAATGCAAATTGTAAGTACAGCAGGTATTATGTATATATTTCGAGTGGAACTGGTAGTGTGCAAAATTTATAAACACTTTTTGTTGTGGAATATAGTCTCTTTCTTTCTTACACTGACACTCGTGCATGTACACTCTCTGCTTTCTCTGTGCAAACTTGTTCCCTTTGGAAGCCACTTCAAAGGAACTACCAACTTGCCATCTTGCCAAAACTTTCCCCATTATCATATATAAGATATACATTTGTATAGCCTTATCATCACTGTCACCCGAGGTGATACTTTTTTTCCAGTGGACAATCAACTTTTTTATGAAAAAAACAAAAAAATAAAGGTCATCTTTTTTCAGTCACTCTCCTTTGTCTTCACTTGCATAATTTCGTTGAATTACATAATTTGGTGGGGATGTGCATATGGTTACCTAGTTGGCAATTCAAAATATTCTGAAACAAATTATGCGAATGCATTAACAGTAAACAGATATAAAAAAGATTAAGTTGAAATTGATTCAAGGTTTTAATAAAAAAGCGCCCTTGTAACCCAACCCAATATTGTTTCTTGCGGCTACCACAACAAAATATTATTTTGTTGATTTTCTAGACCATTCCACATAGCAATTCATCATCTTTGTCAATTTATATACTTTTCAATCAACAAGCTGGATAGGTCAAAAGAAAGTTGAGGACTTAATACTATTACTTTTCCAGCAACAACAGCAAAAACAAAATTCCACCACTACCAACAACGGAAATGAAAAGTACCATCAAAGCAAAGTAAAAAGTTTTGCTAACCTTGAACACTTTTGCACAAGGTTGGCTCAAACTACTGCACCATCATCATCATCCTCCTCCTCTTTACTCTTCTTCTTCTTCTTATTATTACATGTTGAAAAGTTGTTGATTCATTCAAGAAAGTAATTCCATTCAAAGTGACAGTGTGTTTAATGCAATAGTAAAGGGATGAAAATGAGCTGAACCAAAAAAAACAACCAAAAAATCCTCTGCGACATATTTACTTTTTGCATTGACCACGTAACGACGACATGGCAAACATTTTTCTGCTTTGGTTTTAGCCATGTCCCCTCCAACTTGTCCATCAACTCTCTATACTCTACTCTCCTTCCGCACACAAGAAAAAAAGGTACTCGAGGGATATTTTTGATCACGCTTTTTTTGTTGCCTTTTTGTATTTTGGTGCTTTTTTGAGAATGGTATCCTGAGGAAAAGTACCTCTATCGACTGACTTGCAATATTGCGTGAAAGGTTGTTGTAGAAATCGTTTGTCGCCTGCTAACAGAGTGGCATTTCATGTTGCCTGCCAGAAACCGGAATTACTGCTACAAAATTGTATCCTCCTTTCCTCAACAATCACAATCACATTTTTACAGAGAGAGAGAGAGAGACAACATTATGTCAGCAGCTTTGGTACACACGCAGTTTTTTTTGTCAACATGGTTACTATTATATTTTTTTCATTCTTTCCCATTTTCTTCTATATTTTTTTTGCATATCAAGTAGTTGTAGTAATAGTTTCCTGGCTATTCAGTTTGAGCTCATGTTTTTTTTTGAGTTTTTGGAGGTTTGAGGGATTTTTAGCTGACTGATTGTGAGTGAGTGAGAGTGAGCGAGCGAGTGAGAGAAAGGGCAACATTATTTTATGTGACTGACAGTCTTGGTATGAAACAGACAACAGACTATATTGCGCGCCACAAAAGAAAATATCTTGCTGTACGACTTATCTGTAAATCACAGAAAAATGGGCACTTTTTTCTACTATCATCATTACATCAAGCATTTTTGTGTGGGGTAAATACGTAGTTATATTCCAACACTTCATCTTTTTTAAAGAGAAAGAAAAGGACAAGTGTGTGTGTGAGAGTGAGTATAAGTATTTTTGTGTGCTTTGCCATATAAATGTATTTTTTTCTCTCTTTTTAAAAAAAAGAAACCCCTTTCACTCAACTTGATCTGGGATCTTTTTTTTATGCCATTTCTTCCTCGCGGGTGCTGCTCCTTTACCCTGATTTATTTCAACTCTCTCTCTCTGAATTACAATATATTACGCTGCTCTACACAGACACGAGGATTGTCAATTGTGTGTCTTGTCTTGTCCTATCATCCTCATCTCTTTGCACATCGCCTCACGGTTTTTATTTTTGCAACTTGTGCTTTCTCACTTTTCTCTGCACTCTTGAAAAACTTTCTTTTTTTCCTCTGTCCTGTGGTACCACAGTTTGAGGCTTTTTTATATACCATCACATATCATCTAACACTGCACATACCTATTATAAAACGTAAACCCGACATAGAGTAGGGCCCCCACATCATAATGAGCCCATTATTATGATTTTTTTCTTCTTGCTCTCTATCTCTCTCTCACTCCATCTCTTTCTTTCTTTTTTTCTTCCTCTGTTCGATTTCTACTGCAAGTTTATTTATAGTGCTGTGGAAAATGTATTATTGAGGGTTTTAAAGTTGAAAATGAATCAAGGAGGAAAAACGCAGTTTGTCGAAGGTACTTAAATATATATTCGCCCTGTTCCTATATTACCACTGCATATTTTATAAGTTGATCGGAGGACACGCTTCCAAACTCTACGCAAATCCCAATATTATTATGTAAGTATGTATGTACATCTTTTTTTTATGGAATGTCATTCCACAGGATATATATAAGTTACATGTTGCACACAATGGTGATTGGTGATAGCTCCGCGGCGCGTTACATTTTATGTCACTGCTACCTTCACTTCTACCACCACCATAAAAACCTATATAATAATGCCTCCTCCTTTTCTTTCAAAACCACTATACATTTTATTATACCGTAAATCCTCCTATAGAAGCCGGGCTTCAGTTAGTACCCGGGGCCCTTAACATTAGTAGGGTAGGGAGTGTGTAACATTAGTAGGACAGATTTCAAAAGAATGTTTTTGAAATATAAGCTGGGGTTTTTATTGGAGGATTTAAGGTACACACATATTTGCACTTACACTCACATCAAGATAAGTGTTTGATGATGGTATTGGGGTGTGTGTGTGTGGTGTCTGATTGTGTGAATCTGGAATGGTGTATATGACGGTGGTAAGGGAGGGGATAGTCACAATGTTTGGCAGTACTTGAAATATTTTTTTTCCTGGTGACTGACATAATATTCAGTTTTTTTCTATATACTTTTGTTACTGAACTGGTTGTTACAAAGTAAATCAAAATTCACTACAAAAAAAGCTTTATTTAAGCACACATTTTTTTATTCCTCTTCGTCTTCTTTTTCTGCTACACATCATCTTTCTGTTTGAAAAAAAAGGTTTTTATTTTTATTTTAGTTTTTTTTGTCGAGAATAAAATCGTACATCTTTCACTTGACGATGATGTTGACGACGGCGACAACTCTCGAGGTTTTTAAGGAACTTTTCAGCTGAATTGGCAACACGAATGTAAATTGCTTTCCTCTTTCATGTTTGTTCACTCTTCAGTTCAGTTGAGTCGATGCTATTCTCTTTTAAAGCAAACATACCAAGAGTTTATTTGTGTGTGTGTGTGTGTGTGTGAGAGAGAGAGAGAGAGAGCACTATATATTCTTTTACTACCAAATATATTATTTGAATATGATATAATATATTCTCTCAAATTCAATTCCCTTTTGAACAATATTCTTGGGTGTGTCTAAAACTTGTACAACATACATATTTACTACTTTTTATCTACTCATCTGAAAAGGTATTATTATCCCCATTGTATTTAGTCCAACATGAGTACTGTACAAATGTCTTTATAATATTCACCTATAAATACCGTAATTCCTCTAATAGTTACAGGGTCTCTTATAGAATCCGTCCTCCAATTGTAGTCTTAAGTATGCTTTTTGTATATAAGCATGCATTTTAGATACACCCCTTTTAGTAACCGGGTTCGCAGGCGGCAAATTTGAATTAGAAGCCGTGCCTTCTATCAGAGGAATTACGATAAGTTGTCATGCTTACACTTCAGCTCAGCTGGAAAGAATGTTTGTTGAAATGTGGATCAAAACTAGGCACACAAAAATACACACCCCATGTCTTTCTTCCTTGAACTCTTATTTTACATGATTGTTCGAGCCATCAACACAACTTTCCCTCACTTTCTTTTTCATTTTTATTTTGTCAATAGCATGAAATATATTTTGGTATAAAGAGAAAAAATATATTTATTCTGATTCAACTGCTACTACTGCTGATTTTTATTTTATTTTCTTCTTTGGATGAAATTTAAATAAATAAATACACGCCTGTCTACAATCCTTACTTACATTGTTGTCGCTTGTCCTTTTCATTCATCCATCCATACAAAACACACACTCACAAACATACACATGTTTACGAGATGATAGGCATTTTGAATTTCTCACACTAGTCGCCTGGGATAAGAAAGAAACCAAGAAAGTATAGAAAGAAAATTCAGGAACAAAAAATTTACATGAAAAATGCAATATAAAAATTTGGAAGAAAGGAGGCTAGCAATAAACTAACCCTTTAACCATATTTGTAGGCAAGATGGGAACTAGTAATGGGATGGGGCAACACAAGATCATGTATATTCCGCACCAATTAACATTTTCTCTGTATTTTCTGTCAAAGTTCTGAAATAACAAAAATATGTGAGCAATCAAGAAAAAAGTCAGACAAATGGACTAACGGACCTATATGGTAAAATCAAGAAGAAGAGTAGCTGCTTGCCCTGTGCTTATTATTATATTATCCATATTGCGCTTGATGGCAAGTGACGGTGACACAATGACATTTTTAAAGGCGTTGCTGAGAAGGACTGATAAAAAAGTACGCATTGCATTGGTGGTGGTTGTGAAGTCTACTTAAGGGAGTTAAAGAGTATCTCGTATGAACATGAAGACAGGTTCAATAGGCATTACATTACAAAACTACGTTACAAGTTTGTATGCGTGAATAATATTGCCGTTGGTGTTTGAACAGAGATATATGCATAGGCAGCATTACAGCGTCAGTATACCTGCTAAATATATTTTTTTAGAATAAATAATCCCTTATGCCAGATACCATTGCTCTCGTAAAATAAGACATGTTCCATATTTTTTGAACATGCGGACTAATTTCTTAAGAAATAAATTACAAAAAATTAGGTAGCACGATCAAAGTAAAAAACGAAAGAAAAAAATGAAAAGACCTAATAATAATAATAAATAACTTGTTATAAATCAACTGAGATTTTCCAAAAAATAACAAATTGACGTAAGTAAAAAAAGTAAAATATAAAAAAGGGAATAAATATTTAGGTTTCAAGTAAATAAAAGATGAAGAGCAACAGCCAATAATAAAAGCAAAAAAAATAGCCAAAAGACTTTTTTTTGGGTGAATGTTGGTGATGCTATGCTGTTGCTGTGGTAGAGAAAAGCAAAGAAGAAGAAATGTTGGGAAAAAGGATAAAATTGGGGTTATCATGTCAGTCAATTCAACTCTAGTCATATGGCTAATGGAATTCTCGAAAAAAATATATATAAAATATTGACTTAAAAAGAAGCTTCCATTTTTTACTAAAGCACAACAACAAGAGTAGTAAATAAATCAACATGAGATATAAAATGAAAATGAGCACTCGCCAGCAGACAGGCTTTTTAATCTCATCTCAGATCTCAATTCTAAAAATCCATTTCATTTCAGCCAATAATACATGTCATGTCTTCACATAAATATTGTACCTACCTGTCTAGTAGTCAGTGTCTACATTTTATACTTGTTATTTTTCATGAAAAATAAAAAATATTTTTGTTGATTCATTTGAATTTTTTATTTAATGTGTACCTAAAGTACACCTCGAAGCAACAAGTGCTTTTGTATAACCGTTTTTATTTGATTTCTTCCTACAGCATTTTTAGTTTTTGAACAAGTTGCAACGTAAGACGCAGAAAATGAGAGGGAGTTGCAAAAATAAAATGTAATTTTATTACAAAAGAAGGAAAAGTAATAATCCATCAAGAAATACAAGCTCGTCTCTTTTAATAACTTTCTCTCTGCCAGGCATGTACATTATGCATACCCTATGCTTAGCTCGAATTCTCATCAAAATCAAAATCCTCATATTGTTCACTTTCTTGTTTAAATACTTTCAAAACTATATACTTTATATGTATGCCTATTATTATCCTCCCGAGAAAACCACACGAATTTGGCATCCAGCAAAATCAAAGGGAACAAAAAAGAAAATTAAAGATTGGTTTTTTTGGGCGAATCCATCAAAAAAAATAAAGGAAGGACCGGAATAAAAAGCAAGAAATGTAAACAAATTATATTTAAATAGGTACATACATTACATTTCTAACATAATTTATATAGCCACCAATACCAATATAATATGTAGGTAGGCAATTTTATATTGTATCCTATCGCTAGTATTTTTCCTCTCTTTCTTTTAAGTTGATAGCTTGTTGCATTGCAGATCAAATGATCATGTTTTCCCAAAGAAGAAAGCGAGAGAGGAAATACTTGGAAGGAAATAGCTCATATAATAAAAAAGTGTGTTTGTATCGTGTATGTGCGTTTAAACTGTAAATACATTTTTTTGTGAAGGAGAGAGAGAGAGAGGAAACGTCAGTTCACATCATTTGGGATTGGGAGTGCCAATAAATCCTATTATTACGAAGAAGATTCACTTGTTTTTATTATCATTCACTGTGGTAATATATATGTTAATATATTGCGCGCTCCACTTTAACTCCCAAACTTTTACTTCACTTCACCGCATAATATATAACCAACCACTTTTACTCTCTCTCTTTCCTTTTTTTGCATGTTCTTCTCATCTTATCCACTCCAGTTTATAAGATCCAAAAACACGGGAGTAGTAGTCAGAAGAGCATATAAACACTTGCATTCTCTCTCTCTCTCCCTCTCTCTCTCCCTCTCTCTCTCCCTCTCTCTCTCTCCCTCTCTCTCTCTCCCTCCCTCTCTCTCTCTCCCTCTCTCTCTCTCCCTCTCTCTCTCTCTCTCTCTCCCTCTCTCTCTCCCTCTCTCTCTCTCTCTCCCTCTCTCTCTCTCTCTCCCTCTCTCTCTCTCTCTCCCTCTCTCTCTTTCTCTCTTACTTATCCTCGGATCATCACCATATCATTTCAGCCTTTGCTTTTCTTCTGTAGAACCGCTTGTCTCTCTATTTCTACTTGTATACTAAAAAAAGAACCACACAGCAGCAGAAGTAGCCGAATAAAGAATGCTGAGGATATATGTATGTAATTTTTTGTTCATCTCATCATTTTCTTTTTTTTTGGAAGTAGGGCATTGTGTTTTAAAAGTGAGCTCTTCTTCTTCAGATTCAAAATGAGTTTGGGATTGGAGAGTGAGGAAGAAGAAGAACTGGCTGAGAGAAAAAAATAATAGAGGAGGAGAAGCGGGAAAATAGTTGAGGGGGAGGTGAAGACAAAGGCTCTCTAATTCAGCTACTAAAAGTAACAAGAAAAAAAAACTTCATTTCACTCTGCATTGTTGCAAGTATCACCATGATCATCATCATCGCAATACTTACTTGTAGCGCTATGAAAACAAAAGACGGTTATTAGCACCAAAAGAAGATGAGTTTATTTTGAAACGTGGCGTGTGTGTGTGAACACGGCTCAAACAGGAAAATAAAATTGTTTAATATCCAAACATAAAAATGTACTCCCATTCACACTATCATCCTATCCGACTCAAAATTCAATGAAAAACATCAGCCTGCCTTACATTCTATCCCTTGTAAACAAGCTTTTCTTTCTTTTTTCATACTTTTTTCTGTTATGCCCAAAATTGTACACTTTGTAGTTATTTTTACTGTTTGTTAATCTGCTTGACAAAATATATTGTTTGTTCATTTTTTTCTATCTCTCTCTCTCTTAAATTTAAGAATAGATCCTATGTGTCTGGTTTGCTATAGTCTACTTTGTAGACGTATTTTTGTCTACATTTGGTTCAATTTACAATAAAAGATTCCAAAAGACTATCTAAACATTTTAAGCTGACGCCATACACTGGTTGCGAGTTTTATTTTTGCGTGCGTAGTAGTTATGGTTATATTGATATGGGTATCATTTGCATAACGGTTTCATTTCCACGACAAAACTCTGCCTTGTTTTATCATTTACATGGATATATACATAGGCTTGTGTATTTGGTTACTTTACTTTGTATGAAACACAATAATGTTGAAGTTGAATGTAGGCGTATTATTTTTCTCTCTCTCCCTCCCTCCTCGTTTTTGTTGTTTTTTTATTAATGTAACAAGTACCTAGTAATGAGGTGTTGTGTTCACAAGAATCGCTATTATAATTTCGATAGCAGCTTGTTGATAAATAGACAGAGACAGATTGATCCCTATATTCTTTTTTTCCTTTGTGTTTTTTGTTTTGATTGTAACAAAATCTGCACCATTCCATTCCAATACTTTTGCTTGATTGTATAAACAAGATATAGAAATAAATCTCCATTTGTTACCACCCAATACTCTCTTTCTCCAGCTCCAGCATAAAAAAAATGTGCTTAGCCATCTATTTATTTAGGTATATTGGCATGTACGTCTTTTTGTACTTGTCTGCGTTGGCGTTCACATTTGGAGATGGTCATAAAATCCCAGTACTTACATGCATCTCACACTATTATACTACTTTGGTTACAAATTTATCTATTTAATTCAAAACAGGGAAGCTTTTAATTTACTTTGTAAGCATTTTATATGAAATTCCACCGTATGACCCTTGTCTTTGAAACTTTGATTATCTCAGCGAAACTGCTGAGTCGGTCATCCTCGCACTTGGATCAAAGGAGAAGTTTGTCAAACTTATCGTAAAAATTAAATAAAATTACTTTCATCATCGGTCACATGACTTTTAAATCTAAATTTCGTAGTTCAACAGTAGCTTGGCTGTTTGTTATACCGTTTGAAATGTTTATTGAGAGTACTATAATTATTTTATTAGTATGCTGTGTGCAATACCTATAATTATTTTTTACATGTCAACTTATTATTATTCATCTCTCTTTATGCACAGCTGTTATTTTGCATTTTCGCATACATTTTACATTGAAAGTAGTTAGTGATTCCAATTGCATGTGAAACATTCCATTCCACTTGAATTTTAAGCGGTAATTTGATCTCTTTTTGAAAGGCAAATGTTCATATTATTCATTATACATCCTTTTGTCCAGTAATGCAGAGATCTGTAAAGTACAAAAACCAATGAGAAGGTAAGTTTATTATGGTGTTCTAAACCCTTCATTTAATAACTATGACCCAATATCAACATCCCCCGAAACTGAAAAACCATTATACTTTATGGTGGTGTGGTCCCTTTGTGATTGTGAATTTGTTTCACCCATTCACACAAAATTTAATAATTAAAATTACAGTAATAAACCCTGGTAACATCATAAGGAAGGACCGGGTTTAATAACAAACATTTTTAGTTTTAATAAAGTTTGGGTCACGAGAGTTGGAGAGCCGAAATTGTCTGACGGTTGGCAGACTGTGGACTGTGGACACGGCTTAGAATTTAGGTCGTGTATAATAAACAAGTATTATACCTTCCCATCTATCTTCAACCTAGCCACTGATGCGTGAAAAAACTACGGCTACCTACTTTTTGCACTTTGAGGATAATAATACGGGTACGCACCAGTTAGCATGATTATTACTAGCTGTAACCGAATAGAACAAAAACAACAAGCTAACAACTGGATTTTAGAAGAAATGAAATCCTTTTTTCCCTTTCGATGATTATAACTTGATGATGGATGATCACATTTTGTAACAAAAATCAACAATGAGCTCTCCTTTCCCACTCTTTTTTGTCTCTTCGCTTCTCCGTTACGTACTTTGTAATGATCCGAATCCGTGGACTACTAAAAAACGTAGATACATGGCCATATCAAACAGATTTCGCCACTCCACTAATTGTATACGATGCGCGGTGATGATGATGATGATGATGATAGTGTCGTGCCTCAAGATGGAAAAAGGAGACAGGGGTGGTATGGTGATGGTGATGGGAGGAGGGGAAGCGAAAATGAGAGCGTTCATAAAGAAAACAAAGCTGTTCATCTTCACGGTTGGGTTGAGTAACATTGTGAAAAGCAGAAGGAATCAATGATTTGTACCTTTCGCTTCCGGCAACGCCTGCTGTGATTGCTGATTAGGCAGCATTGTCTGTCGTCTTGTTCGTCGCCCCGGCTACTATACATCTCTTTCTCTCTCTCTCTCCATTTCTCTCTATAACGTGCATAGAGAAAACCTAACAAGTTAAAATTTGTCTTTCACTCAATCTGAGCTACTTTCAAAATCTCAATTTACCAAACTTTCACAAATAAACTGGTGAGGATCCAGTAAATAAAATAGCACTTGTTCTTGTAATATAAGTCAAAGAAGAGCGCGTCAGGTATCATAAATCATTGTTCTGGAGGATGAGGGTGATAATAACACTTCATCAGAAAGAAAACTCTCTCACTTTATTACTTATAACCTCACCGGATCTTACCCAAGTTTTGTATAAAAACGGGAGGATGGGAAGAGGATAAAAAAAGTGCAGCAATTATTTGAAAGAAGCCTTATTGTCTTGACATGACCAAAGACGTTAAGAGTCTTAAAAAGGAAAAAGGAAAGACAAGGAGGGAGAAAGGTGATAAAATCAAATATTTTTATGGAGATTTGGAATTTGAACGACTTGACTATGATGAAGTTGATGACGATGGAATTCCCCTTTTCCCTTATAGTTTGTATACCGTATACTTTAGGAAAAATTTCAAAGAAACCCGTTGTATAATCTTCTTAAATAGTAAAATAAAGAGAGGCTGCTGATGATGATGATGACGACTGGAAATTGGATTCTTAAAAGCATACGTACATATTCCACTGACATGACGATGCTGATGATGATGATGAGTAGCAAATGTATAATGTTTGAAACCGGTATAATAAAATGTTCTTGAATGTGTGTATATTCCGGTCACGGTAAAATAGCGACAAAGGTTACTCCTCTGTCTATCTTGTTTCCTTTTGAATGGTGAGAGAGTGGTGTTTGAAAACTCATGAAAAACATGAGTATCATCAGGACAAAGTCATAAAACTTGAGATACTACTAAACTAACCATAAATTTGATTCATTTTGGTCGCCATTCGTCGGCACTCGGCACTTCTCTCTCAAACTTTTAGACAAGGCAGAAAAAAAAGCTGAAAGTTTTTATTTTAAGTGCGTGCTCAAGCTACACGGCACGTATATAAATATTATTATTATTCACTTTTTTTAATGCAAGTGAAACAGATGCACACAAACAGCAAAAAAACTTTTCATCTCCGAAAAAATAAAATCAGAATCGGTATGCATATTACAGATAGGTAAACATAATTCACATCTTGTTCAAGAAAAAGTTGAATTAAATGAAAGAGAACCGTTTCAAAAAATAGAAGAGATTCATGTCATGTAATATTTATTATTGCACACACAAAACTTTTTATTTTTTTTATACAGTCAACTGTTTCAAAAATTGAAAAGATACACACACAAGTTTATAGTTATCAAACTTGTACTACAAAAAAATAAAGGAGTAATTTGCCAAGGTCAAAAGGATTTAAAAGGTTAACTGTTAAAAGCACGACGGAATGGCAGAGAGCAAATAAAAAAAGAGCAACGTGTCGTTCTTTATATATATTTTACTTCTTGTTTCGAAAATAAATTAGCGTGACTTCTGCTGGCTCGAAAAAGTCAAAAGAAAAACGTAGCTTTTGCCAATCAACTTTTTGCAACAACTTCTCTCTTTCTTTTTATTTTGTACACACATGAAACAGGCTTGTATTTTATAATGTAATGCCTCTCTCTCTCTTCAAGTCAAGTATACAAAATAATGGGCAGGTTCTCTACTTGTGAAACAAAAATGTGAAGTTATAATCGACATGATATTTATTATTAGTAGCAGAAAGTATTCTCCTCCTCAACTAAATCAAATGAAACCTTTGAATAATTCATCTTGCAAACACACACACACACAACAAACAACAGAGTCTGTTGAACAGACTCACAACAACAACAAAAATAACATAAAAAACTTTTTCATTTGATTGTGGACTGCTGCTGATCCTATTGCTATTCTCTAACGATTTATTTATTTACAAAGGAAACCGATACTTTTTTTACTACGCCATTTATATTACTACTCTTTTTTCCCATTCACACGACATACAAAACACAATCATACATTCGTCGTGTAGGTCAAATTTGCAACACTCATTGTCAGTATTACAAAAATAAAAGAAAGTATTCTTCTCGTAACTTCCCCTCTCTGCATCTACTACAAGCACACATTATTATTACATTGGCTTCTTGAGTCTCCCTCACAAAAATCTATTTATATCAAACGGTTTGTTGTTTCTTTCGTTACTTTCGTTACTTACTTTTGTTCATCCCACGTTTTCTCTGATACTTTTTTTCCCTTACTTTTTATTATTAATTTTTTTCTTATTTTTCTGATGATCATATCGATAAACATATATAGTAGGTAGGTATATATATTATTTATACATGTACCTATACATGGATACATGGAGTTTGCTTAATTCTCCTGATTTTGTTTTTCTCCGTTTTGTCTTGTCTCGCAGTATTGATGAGTAAGAGGCAGCAGGCAAGGGAAAAAAGGAATTTCAAACAAGTTTTCCCTATTAAACGCGTGCGTTTTTTTTGCTTCTGGTGTTGCTACTGGGGGTGTGTGTGTGTGTTGTCTATATCCACTTGCTTTGTAGTATTTCTCTACAATTTATCTTGGCTATCTCTCTGTCCGATTTATATAATAGCCAAACTGCTGCTGGACTTTTTCCAGCAACTAGTCTGCACACTTCAAAATGCTTGTGCTGCTACGAAAAAGAAGAAAAAAAACAAGTGTGTGCTGTGAATTGTGCAATAAGACGTGGTGCAATAAGGAGAAAAGCATATAATTATATTATGTATGTTTATACACGAGAGAAGAAAAAAATATAATAATAATAATAATAATAATAATAAACGGGATGATGATATGGTCGCATTTTCCTTTACAAGATTGCCTATTGGAGAATTTAGGGTACGTGACTTGTAAATCTCACACGCTCTCGGGGTTGGCAATATACAAGAAGAGGATGGGAAACGTTTCGTATAAAATAATAATAATATAGAGTCAGAAAAATAAAAATGTACATAATACGCATATACTCATCATGTTTTATTGCAATGTATTTAGCTATACTATATATACATATCTGAGGATCTCTACCGAATAAAATCCAGAGAAATTATATGATAGCATTTAATAGGTATGTAGTATGTAGATATATAAAATATATACAAGTCATGGGCGTTTTTTTCTTCTTCTTCTTGTTCCTCTTCGTCTTCTTCTTTTTCCATAGTCCTCTCCTTTCATTTTCTTTTATTTCTTAACAAACGCAACAGACATAGTCTATTGCTGGTGTGGGCTATCATTGCCTTGATCATGTTCATGATCATGATCATCGACCAGCCAGTTGTAGCTCTAGGACACACACACACACACACACACAGTCAGTTGACACCAAATGAAAATATGTAATGGCACGTGCAAGCCTTTTTCCCTCAATCACCATCACCCACCACCACCACCATAATAACTTGCATGTTTTCCACTGTCTTATTTAGTATCCAAGAGAATGACGACAATGAGACTGTACATTTTTTTGAAATATATACCACCAATGCACTGTATATAGCAAGTGTATACTAGTATTCCCTCCCCCTCTCCCCCTATTATTTCAATTACATGCCAAATACCACTACTATTTTTATTTGGTACAAGGTTCCCTTTTTCCTTATTATATTCCTTTTTCCTCAGTACACACTACACACACAGCTTATCTTACCCTGCTAACTTGTTGTTGGATTAGTCCAGGCAAATGACATTTTCTTTAATGTCCATTACTTTCCGGTGTGTGTAGCAAAATTTTATATATATTTTTTTTCGTGCTACACTCCCACCACTACGGCTCCCGTTCCTCTCTACTTGTTCTTCTTCTGTGGAAGGCGAAGGGAAAGCCGAAATAAGAATACGCACATATTTTATGCTTTTCTGGCACTAATGTATGCGGATATTGTGTTTGAATTGAGCTAAAATGAGATATATATGTATGTATATATATTTTTTAAGATATGTCATGCCAAACAAAGCACGTGAAATGAAATATGGGGCATCATATCATGGGTCATACATGCATGCATGCTTGTCATGCTCCATTCTATAAAAAAAAGCTGTGGACTTGGACGACATGGGTTTTTCTATACAAAAAAACAACTCTTTTTTGTCTTTTTTTTATCGGAGAGTAGCCCAAAAAGTATTATTATTGCACATTGCGAAAGAGTAGATGTATGTAGTATTGTTATTATGCATAATGTTATGACCAGATGAAAATACAATGAGTGTGTTCAACAACAGCTCAACTCTGTTCACTTGAGGATAAATTGCTAACACGAGCTTTTGTTTGTTTGCTCATCTCTTCTTCTTCAAAAAAAAAGTAGAAGAAGAAAAATGAACGACAATCCATGAATATAAATTTTGAAATGCTTGGGAGTCTTCCAAATCCCTCCTTTTTTGCGGCAATACTACACAAGATAGGCGCAGCTTTGAAGACGGCAAAATTTAATACAAAAAAAAAGTTTACAAAAAATTATCCATGTTATATCTGCTTGTAAACATATTATTTTGAGATGTTATATTTAAGTATGTTTGTTGTTGATGCTTAAACTGTTTGGTTGTGTTGATTATTAAAAAATAGGTAAAAAATTCCACCCACACACACATATTTAAGTAGGCATGACGTGAAATGTTGCGTGAATGTGTGTATAAAATATTCGCATTTAGGCACATCACTTTTAAACCGAGCGTAAAATTTCTAGCCATTCTTCATTATTTATATCGTCGTTGCGTTGTCTTCGTCGTCGTCACTCTGCAATTTGTCGGTCAAAAGATATTATTTTTTTGTTCCGCTATTTTTTTTCTTTTCAAGTTTTAGATTTTAGATTGACACTGAGCCAGAAAGAAACAGAAAAAAATGTTGACTGACAAACAGCTGGAGTTGTCCTAGTTTAGCTTGAGCATAAATACATATTATGATGATGGATGGATGGACAAGATTACAAACATGATAATATATGGTATGATGGGTGATGATGATAACATGATAAAAAAATACATTTAAACTTGGCCTCCTCCTCCTCGACAAAGTGTTTTAAAAGACATGGCAAAACTCCCAAACAAGTTCATTGGCAATAACAAGTTTGCTCTCTGCATTTAAAGTAGAGTTAAAAGAAAAATGTGATCATACCTATTTTACTTCTTTTTATTGGGGCTACTTGACTTTGAGTCTGGCTACTACTGCAATTTTGCCCGCACAAGCCAACAAATTCTTCCTTCTTCCAACGTCCCATATCTCACTTTTTTAATGCGCATCAAAATTACAAATAAAATTACTTGGCTACTTTTATACATTTCATAGTCATATGAATATATTTATTATTATTATATTTATCTGTTGTGATACGATAACTGGAAGTACATTGAATTATGCAGCAATTCAAGCAAATTTGTTCAATTGAAATTACTTTTTGTTTGACATCCAGCATGATAATAATGTGCACCACTCATGAAGTAGAGTGTAGACGACAGACATGATGATAATGTGATGATGACTAATAATAATGTTATGTCATTTCGTGGAAATGTGTTACAGGGAACAAGAAGTAAACACTCTACAAAAACTGCGACCCTTGTAAAGTGGTTCTTGTAGTTGATGTAACGCAGAAAAATACTACAGAGCACCCATGCAATTTCGACATGCAGCTTTGACTAAAATCCTAATAATAATATCCTACTTTATTTTTTATACTGCTTCTTCTCTGCACACTCTAATAACTTTTTATACTGCGTAAGAAAAGAAAAAAAGGAAATGACTTTGGGTCTCTCTCTCTCTCTCTGTCTAGCTCTCTTTCAAGTCTTGGGACATTATTGTCAACATTAAGATTTTGATGCAACTAACTACATACATGATACTACTTTGATGATAGACTGATGATGATAATCAAGTTCAAGTAGACTTCATTTAAAATGAGAAAGAGCGCACTTGTGCAACATCACAACTGTTTACTTTACTCTTTCTACACTAATCCCAGAGTCTTCCCAAACTAAATTGTCTGTCGTCTCATCAAAAAATGAATGTTTTTTGAGGGTTTCTTTTGGGAAACAAGACGAGTAGAAGGAGGACGACAATGAATTGCCGATTTTGATGATGATATGATGAGCTAACAAAAAAAGAGCTTTTCTTCTTCTTCTTTCTTTCTAATAAAGCTTTTTTGTTGCCTCTTGTCTCTTTACTTTAGCATACTATACAAAAAAATATTTAGAGTAATTTTACTGTGTATACAGCACTTTTCATTCTCAGCCATGTCGTTATGATTGCAGAGGAAGAGTTAAAAGTTAAAAAAAATTGTGCGATATGCTCTAGAAACCACTCAATTTAGAAGTTTCTCTGCTGCAGACTGTGCAGACCAGTTTATATCGTCCTCATCCCAAGTGGTACTTTATTACTGGTGCATTTTCTTGGATTCCTTGGGTTGCAAGCTGAAGAGCACGCTGGAAATATTTTTTTTTCACTGAAATTTTTATGACAAGAGTGAATAATCTGGCGTGTGTGTCTGTTTTATATTTTCCATTTGTCCTTGATTTAAAAAAAGCCTGCCATTTATGCTTTCCTTTTCTCAATCAAAATGCAAAAAAATAGAGAGGAAAAAATAGGCAAAAAGTTCCCTATGCAACAAGCTTATTATAGAGAATCGTTTTGGAACTAGTTTCAAATGAGTGCATGTGTACTTTGTGCTACTGCTGTGTACATATTATACACACGTATGGGAATTCCTTTCGTTTTTTCCCTTTCATTTCATCTGGAAAAAATAAGCCTTTTATCATTTCGCATAATACAAACACAGCTCACAGCTTAACCATTCATTTCCATTTTTTGTTTAAACAACGTACAAAGCAGAAGAAGAAGGAAAAAAAATGTTTGGACTTTGGAGTGGAGGTGGAAGAAGATTATTTTTTTGTTGAAATTTTTTTTCTCGAAAAAAAGAAGAAAAACTATTTTCTTTGTAGAATCATACTCAGGCGTGTCATTTTAATGGTTAAAAACTACCAAATATTTTTTTGTACACACTCAACGGGCGGCAGAGTATTTAGCAACTTTAGCACATTTGCCATCCACAAAAATCCAGATGAGTGCCAAGCTCTCATGCAATTTATAATTTTTTTGCCCACACTTCTTTTTGCTCTCAGAAGCCAGTTTTTTTACTCTCTTCTCTGTCTTTTCCAAATAGGTATACAAAGGCAACTTGTTTAATGTACAGAAGCAGCAGCAGCAGCAGCAGAGGGAAATTTCTTGTAAAAAAAGAAGGGGTAATAATTTCACGTAAAAAAATCTGTGCAGTTGTGTTGTAAGTCAAGTAGTAAATTTGCACTTGATGTCATAACAACAATACTTTTATTGAAAGCTAGCCAGAAGAAGATTTTTTTTGGAGTGCTTAGCGCAAAAGAGAAAAAAAACTAGAATTGCTCGTTGGGCAAATGATGTGTGTTTACAGGAGCAAATTGGTTGATGCATTAAAATGATATCTGTAATATGAGTACTAATACTCATATGGCATATAAGACAAACGTGAGCTGTATTTATTTCACTTGGGTTGAAAAAATTTTTTTTGAAGTTGTGGGGGGAGTGATCCTTTAAAAAAAGACGTTTTTCTTTAAAACAAACTTTTGAAAATTCGCTTCCCCGTGAAACTCCTTTCATCTCAAGTTGTTTTCTGCTTAAGAAAATGGAATTGAAAAGTGAAACAGTTCAAAACAAAAGTAAACTTGAAATCCTCATCCATTTCATTATTGAGTACCGTGGAGAAATTAGTACAAGATGCGTAGGTTTCCTTCCCTCTATACTTATTATTTTCAACAACATTTTCCACGAGAGACCTTCCATTGGTAAACACACACATACATCACACACATGATTGACTTTTGGGTTAACAACTTGAAAGGGAGACCTGTTTGAACTTTCAGGGAAAAGGATTTTGGATACTTCTTAGAAGCAGGTGTGTATAAATACTCAAGTTGCGTAACGCAACGAAACATTTTGCAAATCTTTCAAGTATTTGGATACACGTGCCTGACAGATGATTTTGAGAAAAATATAATATGCTACATGGAATATATGGTACGTGCTTGTGGACAAATTTCCAGAATAACTTAACTTGAGCTGCTGCTTATAAACTCTTACTTAAATAAACAAATCCTGATATATTTTAGGTGGCCATATAATAAATGTTTTGGAATATCAAAAAATATTTCTTTCATTTTTGCTCCCCGTGGCCCTTATGGCAGTTTTGTAACAAAAACCAAAAGTCACCTACGCGTTCACTTTTTACCTATTTTTTTTATTAATTTTATAAAAAAAATTTATATAATGTTTTGAAATCGGGCAATCTTTTATAATCCATTTGCAAATACATAATTGTGACTTGCACAATATATAATACAGTTGTTCAGCGACACATTGACATCATGAGTCATGACTTGTGACACAACTCATGTTACTTTTTTTATGATGGTCTGGTCCATGTTTCACGGCTCTCTTTTTACTCAACTTCAAAGGGAATGCTATCATGCAAGCAACACACAAAACAATCCTTCCTCTCATCTTTTTTCTCTTATTCTCTTGTCAAACCCACAAAAAATGCATTTACTGTTTCATGATTGTTGTGCAAGTAATAGCATAGTTGTAATGTAGTATTTCATCATGTTAAGATGATTGAAAAGCAAAGTTTGAATGCTGCTCACAATAAAAAGTTGAGAGTGAATCAGTCTGTTCATTTAGAAAACACACAACAAAAGAGGAACACACTTGTACATTTTTTTTACTTTACTATTTTTCATGTTTTGTTGTACTGAAAAAGAATGCCACCTGATTTTAAGTAAGCCTATAATTATTATAAGGTTTGATGTAACAATCATCCCATTTTGTATAATGCCAGCATATATACACACCCAGTTCAAAATACACCTACTCAAAAGAAGGAAAAAAAATATTATAAAGCTGTGATGATGGCTGCTGTGACTGTGTAGTATAATCATTTGATGAAAATGTAGTGGAAGTAATGCCCAAACGCCACTTGGAACTTTGTCTCATTTACTTTGTTTCACTTGTGAGCTACACAGACTTTTTTTGGAGATGCGTTTCATTTGCTTGTCGACATCTGGCATGACAAATATTCCCCGTAAATAATGTATCCGAAGTGAAAGCCAAATCCATCGTGTCATGAAGATGATGATGTTGCAGAGTTGAGTTGCTGCCATGTGCCATGTACCAACAAGGGTTTTATACTTTGGCAGAGGAGGATGCAAAAAATATTGAGAAGGAGGAGGGGAAGAAATGACAAAGCTTACTCTAATAATATTACATGCTTCATGTCATTGAACAAAGCTGACTTCATAGATAAAGTGTGGAAATTATGATTACACTTTGCTGGGACACATATGATTGCGAAAATTCCGTACCTAATTGAAAGCACATGTCTGTCCGTCTCTCTGTGTGCTTGCGTCCTTGTTCATAATTTTTAGATTGGTCTGTCTGTCTTGTTTCGCCTTGCACAACACCCATTTTCATGCCAATTTACAATACAGTTTGTGCCGAGACATTGGAAACACTTAAAAACAAGTTATTATTATATATTTTCTGCTTTTACAAATTTTGGCTCACAACATCCTCATATGTTTTAGTTTTGATATTTATTCGCTCAAAATTTCCAGCGGCCTCTCTATTCCGGTTTTATTATTAATTTTCCAAAAAGTTTATTGCGATATTTAGACAACATGAGAATCAAAAGTTTATTTTGCCGTCTTCTCACAAAACACCGGTTTACAAAACAAAACATGTTAGAAAAAAGATGTCACCGGTGGACCCTACTCCAATATAATATTTGCAGCATTTATCCCAGCCAAACAACAAAGCTGACTATCATCATAAGAGAACATCAGATGAATTGTCCCTTTTATATCTTCTTAACTTTGTATCCTGTCTTGTCTTTTTTCTTTTCTTGTTTTGGATTTTGTACGAAAAACAAAAAATAAAGTCTTGAAAGTCAGCCAGACTGACAAAAAAAATAAAACAAAGCAAAAAAATGAAGGTGGATGTGGAGATAATATGACGAGAAGGCAAATGTTGTCACTTTTATTTATTTTAACTATTTGTCCAACAACTTTTCTCGAGATCATTGCTCCTACTCCTCTCTACACACAATCTGCTTTCTTTACTCTCATCTTTTCTTTAGACATCTTTTGGATGTCTTTGCTCTCATTTTCCAATTATTTGTTTTAAGGATCATTTCAAAGTACACTTTCCAGCTAGACACATCATCATTCCCGATAACCCCATTACAAATAGCCCATTTCAAGAACATCACCCTCCTAAAAAAATTTTTTATTGTTTTATGGATATAATAATAATAATAATTGTAACTAAAAACGGATTAGTTTTAAAGGTCCCACTTGATCCTCTCGAGAAAATGTCCATTTCAATTTCAGTTCTCGTTAAATACACCATATTTATAGGGCATCCCAATATGAAATTGATTTAAACAAACAAAGCATATGTTATTTATAAAAAAGAGCAAGCGTTTCATATTTTCCTCAAAATAGTCCTTCAATAACTACTGCTCATATTTGGGAAATGTAGTGAGAGCAAAAAAAATGTTGCTGATTTAGAATTTTTCGTTAGACAACCTCCCCCCCCCCCCTCACACCCTCCCCCCCCCCCCTCTGAAATAAAAAAAAATCTTCAATAGCTGGTGTTTTTTTAGGTTCTTTTCTGGTGGTCAAACAAGAAGCATTCCGGAATGTTGTGCAAGTGAGGCCAAGTAGTCTACTGGATAATCCTTGTGGTTCTCTGGAAATGTGTCTGTGTGTGGTGGCCTGGTTTGCCAATAGTCCATTAACCTAATAGAATAGTACATTGACTTTACTCTGAAACTCTTCTAGCTCCCATTATTTTTATTTTTAGTATTTCTATATCAGTTTGCCCACTCTTGTAGTTGGTTGTGTTTATGTACTGAGAAGAAAAGGAGAGAGAAAAATACAGAGAAAATTATAGTGAAAGTAAATACCAGCAAGACAATCTCTGTTTCCTGTGTATAACTCTCTGCTCCTCTTTTTTTATATATTTAATCCGTCGTTTTCCTAGTCTTCTTGTAACACTCACTTCCTTGTTTTTACGCTTTTCTGGGTAGTTATATCCACAAAATGAAACAAAAAATATATGAGCATTTTAGTATCTGTGCACATGTATATTACACATTGTGGACAAACGAGCAATGATGATCATGATTACAGTCGTTATTATTAAGGAGCATAAGCTGCTTTATAGTTTTTCTCGTGTCTGTTTGTCCGTCCATTCGCAGTATAACACGTAAATCGACTTTCTTCAAATTTGGCACGTAGGTTCTTCTGGTCGTCGGGACCAAGTAATTTGTAGCCTGGCGCTTCCAAAGGTTTGCAAAATATTCGCAAATATTCGCAATTTTTTTTATTAGCTTAATCAATAGAGCTTCAAAATCTTACTCCATTTAATGGTGGCGGTTGGCCCAAATTCGGAAAATATTCGTAAATTTGTATAATTTGCTTACGCTACTTCGGTATCACGATTGTACCACTTTATTATTATTATTGTTGTTGTCACAGCAAGAGTCGAATTCAGTGTTTTTGACAAAAGAGGAATGCAAACAAGTAGCTATAAGCATTCAACAGAACAAAAAATATTAAATAAATGCACACAGTGTCGTCATGAAACTGACTAAACAAACTGGAACCAGTAAATGAGTAAATGAGTGCCGAGTTGGGAGTGGAACTCTCAAAATGCTCAAATTTTACAAGGTTGTGTATGCATTCCAGAAGAAACCCATTTACTTAAATCGCTACAATTATGCAGCAATTGCAAATTTATTTTGCTACCATATTTGCATAAAATGCCCTTCGTTTCCCCATAAACCCATTTTGCTAGTGTAGTACTACAATAGCCGTGGTCAAAAAATAATTTCATGACGTTTTTGTGGTCAAGATATTTATAATTAAACAGGGTTGTGTATGAAATGAGCATATTTTTCTTAATTAAAACATTTTATGAAAGTTTTACATCATCACAGTCCAAATATTTGCATATCTTAAGCTAAATACCTATAATAATAATAATATTACATAATGAAGACAGTTAATTAAAAAGTTTTTACCGCATAACACAAGAAAACAAGGCAGCTTGTCACACAATTTTAAACCAAACATCAAAGCAGCAACATAAGTCAATGCACTAATATAACAACATAATAATAATATTCAAAATACGCAGCTCCTCGCTTCTGTTTTTATAGAATTGATAACACTTGTCATTTTCACAGAGGAGACGTGAAAGCAAAGTATGTTTTTTCCACTACTTTTCCCTCGTAAACTTTATTATTTCTTGTTGGTTATCTTGTTTTAGTGCACACTTTGTAGTTTCTTCGTGCTTGTCAGAAAAGTAGCCAATTTTTCAATAAAACAATGGAGAAAAAAGTTGGACAATTTATGCACAGCATCACTCTCTCTCTATCTCTCTCTCTCTCTCTCTCTTCACTTCTCAATCTTATCTGTTTCCTCCAAACTTTCTTTGGAGGTAAGTTAAGTGTACACTTTACAAACTCTCGAGTTGTGTTTCTTTTAAAGTTTGGAAACAATTTGTAAGGAAGCAAAAAGTTTGGAATCATCTACTCTCTTACCGGCATGATACCCTGGTTTGGTTGCAAATTTTTTTGCAAAAAGTTTTTTTTAAGGGTTGCTGGTATTTTTTAACATTTATACATAGGTATTTGTTTTGTCAGTTTTCCCTTGATTTTAGTATATTTTTTTTTGCATATATTAATAATTATGTAATCATAACATATTTTCATGGGATGTGAAAGGGAACGCTCAGGATGACTTGATTTGCATTTCCTTCCCTCAAGCTATATTGTGATTATCTAAGAAAATAAGGTATTATCTTTGCAGATACCTAATATGCAAATGTATATATTATGCTGTTGATATAATTTAGAACGTTTCTCAGAAAGAATCAAAATTAGGCAAAAAAAAGTAAAAGAAAAAATCTCATTTTATAATGTAAGGTAATGTGTATCTTTTGTCATACTGATTAGCTTGCTTAATTACTTGCGTATTATCTCCTTTTCAAGAGACAAGAGGTAAAAAAAGTTTTATTCTTCTTGTTTTTCTCAGGAACAAAGACATAATAAATTACTACACTTTGTGATGTCTTTTAAAAGTATTTTCTCTTTTGTAACTTTTGCAACTTGTCTTTTTACAATTGTGTGGGAAACAGCAGCAGCAGTGCAGTATTAATAAACGCAGTGTAAGAAAGAGTATAAAGTCATTTTACTAATAGGTATACACTTTATATTTTAAAAAAAAATAATAGGTGCATTGTCATTATATTGCATATATAGTATTTATAATTTATGTGTGCGGTAAAATATTTACATTTGTATACTAAACTTTGTATGTTTTTTTTATCTGACTAAACCCATAACACAAGAAAAATACGCAACATGGTCTTCCTCCATTTCCGCCTGTCCTTTTTCTTTTGCGTTTAAAGTTATTCCATTGCTCGGAAGGAAGCTGAGAGCTGTGAGATAGCCTTACCACCAGCACCGCACCACACACCACCACATTTAAAGGGTTTTTAAATAGACCTAAAATATATGTTATATATACCGTATTTCCTCTAATACTGACCTAGCCTCTTATATTAGTCGGATACTTTAACATTAGTAAGATAGCGAGAAAAAGTGTATTTTTTAAAATATGAGCCGGGGATTATATCAGAGGAAATACGGTATAAATAAGCAGCATTGTGTGATGCTGTACACTTTGGGTGATTTATTCATTTAAAAAGAAAATTGTTTAGGAAAGTCCAAAGTAGAATACAAACGAGCTCTCCTCTCGTCCTTTCCCATCCAAAGATATTCCCCTTCCGCCACACCAAACAGGTCATCAAAAGAAAGAAAAAACACGAAGCTTCCCACACTACTTTACCACGACCACCACCAAAAACAACACACAAAGTAACATTAAAAGTGTAAATGTGTCTTGTGACTTATAATTCAAAATTGTGTACAAGTATTTTTGTATTGTAGTTAATGTAAGCTTTTTAAGATGCTAAATCTGCAGTCGCAAGAGCTAGAGAAAAGAAAAACATGTAAAAAGTACTAATTTTTTACATGTCAAGCAACTAGTGAATCGTAACGAACTAAACAATATTTAAATTGAAAAGCAAAAATCCTGACATGAATCGTTTAAGTTTCAATTTCCTTTCTTTTTCCCGCCACTTACTGGCAATCATTTATGATCAGTTGTTTGTTTATTAAGCGCTATAATCTTTTCAAAGCTTTTGCCATATTTAAAAAAAGTAATCTTGAAATAAGTGACGTTCAAATCTCGGAATTCATTTATCTTTGCACACACAAAAAAATAACATGGTTACAAACAAACGAGGAGAAGCGATAAGAAAAATAAGATAGGCAACTCTTGGCACACACGTGCAACACTAAATTGAATACAGAAAAAAACTATTAGATTTTGTAGTGCAGCCTGTGCTTCTGCTGCTGCTGTGATTATATTAGATAGATGCTTTGCTATTTTTTTAGCAAAAAAAATTCTTGGCGGAGCGGACAAGATCCATTTATTCTGCAACTTTCTTTCCTAGGTACGCACCAAAGTCGCTACTACATTTTTTCCTCTTGTTTGACACATTTTATAACATTACGACATGCTTTTGTTGTTGCTAACATCATCCAGCCAAAAAAAGTCACATACATGCATACACACGGATGTATTTACGAGGAAAAGCACGCACGCAATATGCATTGCATTTATTGCACAAGTTGAAAATTATTATCATCTGCATTGAACAATATACCTATTGTAATGTCATTTCCTTTTTTTGGAGGGGGGGCTTCTATTCCATGAGGAGTGTTCGGGCTGAAGGCCATTTTTACTTACACAACTTTCCAACATTACCTACATCAGTTTTGTAGTACAGCAGCAGAGTAACAAGAAAAAAAAAAGGATGTAGTAAATAAGACGCTCTTTTTAAAACATTTTTATAAACCTACAAAATAGTTGTAGTATTTTTTGGGAGATGGTGGCGGTGGTCTTTGCTCGGCTTGGAACACACGATACAAAAGATTATATACTCAACGGTAACAAAATTATAGTGTGGGCTACATGATAAGATCATCTTGCATAATATATTCTTCTTCTGTTGAGCTGCTATATATCCAAGAACCAAAAAAGCTGGTCCCAAGACAAACTAAAGAAGAAGAAAAAACCCGGAATAAGAAACCAAGGAGTGGAAGTAATAATGAGACTGATACGACGGGAACTGGAGCAGTAGCACCACGGATGCGTATATTTGGTTTCCAACTTTTACATTATATCTAGCAAAAGCATATAATAATAATAATGGGTTTGCATTGGCGACTAGTGCGTTTTGCGAATAGGCGTATAAGTCCAGCACACACTTTTCGAGATAAAAAATAGAGAGTTTCCAAGTTTTTGGTGTTTCTTGAGAAACGGGTTATGGATATTTAATTCAAAAGATTTTTTTGCCCGATTTTACATAATAAAGAATAATTTTACATAAAACTTGTTTTTTGTTGGATATGCTAATTACAAAAGTAACCGTCTTTAGTGCGTTATTTTATATCATTATATTATTCCATTTTTTTGCTTAATTTTTAGAATAAAGAGCTGCATAAAAAGTACACTCCAGGTTAGTCAAGTTGCCGCAGTTTATCTGGTTTCCTTTTGCCCAAAAATTGATCAAGATCAAGTTTCTCTCAAATATAAACATTGGCAAACAAGCTGAATAATTTTTTTTCTCCTTAAACTAATCATCATTTTAACAAATTAATGTATAAAATGTATATATGTCATGGTGAAAGCATGCCAATACCCCAATTAATCAACTTTCACCCTCTTCTTCTTGATCTTCTTTAAAAAGTGTCGAAAGCGAGGCCATTTCAACGGAATTAAATCATGTAACAAGTACACAGACTACTACAACCACACCACTTGTAAATGGGCTTGTTTTGGTAATTGTTGGACAACTAGAGAGGCGCAAGGACAATAAGGCGCTATACATAAATACCACATAACAAAACAATGACACAAGAGCAGTGTGTAGTACTACCATTTTATTATCATGTACAACAAATAGCAAAGCAAATGTTTATAGATTAAATACAAATGTTATGTTTACGACGAGAGAAAGAGGAGGAGTGTGTTTTGTGTAGTGTGGTAGGTATACATTGGATTTTCTTTTTGGTGTAGGAGTTAGTGCCCTTGGTATTCCTCTTATTCTGATACAATCAATCTTCTTATTTATTTATTAAATACACCCCACTACTGCCAAAGTAGCAAAAAAGAGAATAAACTTTTTTTTATGCAATCCCAATCGGAAGACGAAGCAAGTTTTCTAACGGAAATCAACCCAAACAAGTATACATACATTTATCTATATGCACGCATGTTTTTCTCGAACATTGAGACACCAAAATACTCTAAAGATATAAAAAAATGTTTTACACTTGTTCCTGTTATTGTTGTTGCTGCTCCTATATATATATTGCTGTAATGTAACAAAAAAAAAGAAAGTTTTTTCTGTTTGGGAAGCAAAAGCCAAGAAAAATAAAATTTGTTCAAGTTGAACAGGAAAAGACACATATACTTAACCACAGAGCCTTGTTAACCTTTTCGCTTGTAATACTTTTTTCTTTCTTTGTTCTGCTCTTCTCTCTAACTCCTGCTTAGTTTATGTCTGCTTAGGTATATATATATATATAATTTTTTTCTACAATCAAATCATTTTCTATACTCTCCAACAATAGGATATATATTAAGGAAACTGGAGCAAAGTGAATAGTACCTCTTCTTCTTATTGTCAAGTTTTTTATGGATGATGATGATGATGATGATGTATAGTGTGTGTGGCGTGGAGTGTGTACCGTCACGTTGTCCTTATTTCCTTTTTCTCCCATCAAAGTAAAGACATTATGTCGGTATGTGGTCTGTATAGCAGTAGTATAATGTATTGCACTCATGTCCTCAATCAAGAATTATGTGCAGTCATAAGAAACAAAAGCTGCAACTTTTTCTCTTGATTGTTCCACATAGTAAATATGGTGCTGTTAAAAAAAGTATATATATATCTGTCTGTCTATCTTTGCTCTATTTTGACGATTTCTTCAAAAAATAATAATAATAATAAAAAATAACTTTGCAAACGCAGCGCGGCGGCGGCGGTGATGTGGAAGCATTGAAGGTTGCGTTGAGTTGTGTGTCCGAAATGTTTTGTTGGGGATGCAACGGAGTCCCAGGGCAATGATAGGAATAGCAATCTCATTTTACTTTTTCTTATTTTGTGGCTACTGAGGAGAGAGAGAGAGAGAGAGAGAGGGGAAATGTAAGCATGTTTATATTTTTCGTTTTGTAGGGAAATACACATCATTTCCACTTTATCCCAAGTAGTAAATGTAAGTAATTGCATTAATGTTGGTATTTATGGGAGGTATTAAATATAGTCTAATATATAGTATAGAAAAATAATAATATATGTATAATAAGTATGTACATTATTATTTTGTTTTTAGACCGTAAACTGTTGAAAGGGGTCAGTTACATGAATAGACATTTGGAAATTATCCTTCAGTTCAGAGTCAAGAGAGTCAAGAGTTTAGGGAGAGGAAAAAACACAATGAAGCCCACACACACACAAAATGGATTAGAGTAGTATTTTTTTATTGCTACCTCCTCCTCCTCCTCTTCCAACCTCCAAAACATAATGGCTCAGAACAAATAACAAATTGTTCTTAATTTCCCATGTTTTTGCGACATTGTGACATTGGGGATTGTAGTGGACTCGAAACTTGTCTATTTTTTTGGATTAATGGAGTGGATAAGGACACAAAAAAACATGGGTGGCTAGTGATACAGCTCTCTGGCCTCAGCATAGCTTAAAGAGACTACTACAAAAAAACCATTTAAAGTAGAATAAAAGGTCATTTTGTGGGGTATTGGCTTTTTAGCGATAAAGAAATTAGCTTATAAATCTTTAAGTTGTATCATTTATTGTAGGAGTAATGGTGATGGTGGTGGTGGTTTGGTTAGTGGAGGTGGTGGGTGATAGATAGGTACCTACATACCTACCTATATACTCCCCTGCTCCTCCACCAAAATTCCTCCACAATCTACTTCCGGGACATCCCGTGCGCTCCAATGTACTTTTTCTCCTGCTGCTCACTAGATACATCAAAACACGCGACGCTAGTCGTTTTATATTATTTTTTCTTCTTCTTTCTTTTGGTTTGGGTTTTTTTGGAAACATTTTCACATGACAAGACCTACTTATCTTATGCACACTTTATTCTTTTTATAGGACACACACGTTACGTAGTATCAACATAAAATGAATGAATGAATAAAAAAGAGGTGAGCTATAAGCAGCATTATGTCTCTTCAGCTGAAATTTTTATACAAAAGCCCCACAACCATAATAGGCAGTGTGTGTGTGTCTGTGTGTTTTTTATGGACATTAAACTGCGGTATATAAAAACACATGGTAGTAAAAAATGTAGATATATTTTGGATGTAGTAAAATGTTGAGTAAATGTGAACGCACGCACAAAGAAATGGCTGTACATAATATAAAATATAGCTACATCGTCTTCTTCATACGTCATATATTTCAAAAGTTGAAGTACGCAAGTTGTGCAGCAAAGTGGCCCTTTTAAAGAAACGTTTTGCGTTCCAAGCTCAGGCAGAAGAATGAGTGGACATGAAGCTTGAAGAAACGAAACGTGCTATTCTCTTCATTCCCATGCCATGCCCTTCTTCTTCTTTTTTTTGAGTTGAGAAGAAAAAAGAAGAATCATGACACCACGCATGCATACATATGGATATATAAAATATATATAAAAAAACGTCTTTATTTTGGACCACCTGAATTCCCCAGTTAGTAGCTTTTATTGCCCCATTGAAGAGCCACAAAAGAAGCAGAAGAAGAGTTGCTCTGATATTCTCCTCCAAATTTATTTTTTTACACAAGAAAAAAAGATAGAAAGCAGGAAGATGAGCTTTTGGGAATCCTTTCTTCCGAAAATAAAGCAGAAGGAAACCACTATTTATTTATTATAGTGAAAGCGTATCTTCTATCCACTCCTATTCCTCCATCTCTCTCTCTCTCTCCAGCTGAATTATAGCCTGGCTTACTTGAGTCCCTCACCAGATAAAAAAAATATCATCTTAGCCGTGGTATCATATACAAAATCTAGAATGAGCTTAATATATACCTAGGCATATACCTAATACACATCCGCACATTTTTTTCTCAGTATTTATGTACATGGTTGAAAGTTTCCGCACGATAATCAGCGGAAGGAAGACACACATACATTTTTCCTACCTTCTATTTTTTCCCTCCATATCCTTCTCCTCCTCCACCTCTTTGACGACAGAACCGCATCTTTATATTATTGCTAAGCTATATAGAATACATGGTATAATAGCTCGTATTTTTTTCTTCTTCAAGAAAATAAAAAAATCTAAAATTGCATTCAATTTTATGTGTCAAAAAGCTGTAAGAAAGACGTCAGGATTCCAGTAATTTTTTTTTGGAAAGAAATGTCCCATAATTTTCCCACATACAAAGTATAATATACAGTATTATATATAATATATAGACACCATATTTTTTATAGCATGTATTGCTTCATTAGCTTTATTATTCCATAAAAGAAGAGAAAGGGTTTTCAAGTCGAAAAGCAGCAGCAACCACACACACACCATTGCAGTCATAGTTAAACAGGATAAAAAAAGAGAGCAGTCTTCTTTTTCTTCTTCCTCAGAGAAACGACAGTCACAGTACGCTGTAGGCAATGTGATACATATCACAATTCATTCTACTCGACTCCTGTCTTGGGAACAAGATATGTGGCCTGTCTCTTCCTTTAGTTTAGTCTACATTTTACATTGCATCATGTGAGGGGATGTATGTGTGTGTGGCGATTTTCTCTTTTTTTCTGCAAGTAACTTCTTAACTTATTGGCTATTTCGGGATTCTATATAATAATGAATGATGATGATAATAATAATAATATGTATATTTATAGCGCAACCACCACCACCTTTACATCATCCATAGCTTATTTTTTTGTTCTTTAGTGACTGCTGATTGAATTGAAAAGTACAACTTTTTGGGGGAATGTGAGACAGGTATAAAAAATCCCAGTCTGCTTGGAGAAAAAATGCTCTGGTGGTGGTGTTGAAGACTAGTGACTGGTGCTTGGCTCTCTGCTTTCGTCTGTAATGGCACCAGATGACGAAGAGGAAATACGTAGTAGTATAAAAAAGCATAGAAAAGTAAGATTACAAACTTGCAAGAGGATTTCCCCTCAGCTTTAGCTTGGAACTGATGATGGGAAAAAGATATAAATAATCTTGTAAGCATAACAGCCTGATTGCAACTTATCGTTTGATAGCATTCCCATATATTATGGAGAGAGGAAATAAAAAATAGGAGATATTAAACTTCCTGCATTATTTGCTACTTTGCTGGGTTGTTGGAAATGACAAAGTTGTTGTACTTTACTTTATGCTCTACTTTTACCGCCTGTTTACATTTTTTCCCTTTTGCTACGCACAACATATAACCTCCCATTCACTTGACTTAACTTTTCCAGGTAAGACGAATAATATATTGGAATTGAAGTTGAAGAATTGGAGTTGTAGTGGTAGTGGTGGTGCTATGCACATAACTTGCGGCCAACTGGGAAAAGCATAATAATAATAAGTATAATAAAGTTTTACAAGACAACGCGACGACAATAATATTGCCTTGTTATTTATATGTGTAAATAGGGGTAATATGGGTTTAGGGACGCACACACAAAAAAAGTTAAATTTTCCCAAGTCGGGAAAATGTGATCTCCTCTTCTGGTTCAAGGGGTAAAGCCCACAGACATACAAAACAAAACTTGGTTATTGAGAGCTTGGACTTTTAGATCAGGCCGCACAAGTTCAGCTACAAACACACACTTATCCCATTGCTACGACATCTACCTATACCTATCTATCTATAAGGTTGCTAGTGATTGCAAGAGCCGATATTATTATTGGAAGAGAAAGTAGGTTGTCAAGTCACAAGAGTTGGTGGGAAAAAAGTAGGATAAAAATGCTGATTTATTTGATATATATTTTTTTGCGTTGAGCGAGTTGTTAAATATGTTTTGTGTATTGTATACAAATCACCATCCCATTTTCTGTTTGACTGATTATGAGTGAAAGTAGGATGGAGAGAAAGAGAGAGAGAAAGTTAAGTACATGGAGCAATTTTTCTCTTGGGTGGACACTTTTATTTATTATGTATATATTTACAAATATTCTCTTTGCTTAACTTGTACTTAATTTTTTTTACCTTCATATCCGCTTCCAGGTTTGCGGTTGGAAGAATTCGTATACAAAATTTTAAGTTTTTCTCGCAGACCCTGTTTGGAACACTGTTATATATTGTTTATTATTTGAACAGCAGAAGAAAAATTAAAAGATTTACGGAGTAACAAAGTAGTGAAGATAGGAAACAAGAAATTTTTAAATAAAACTAAATTAATTAATTGTTATTAATTGTCGTTTACTTATATGATATTCATTATCAGCATGCCAAGTTACTCATATATGCCAATTTTAGTAACGATAGGCCAAAGTTTTGCCGCATAACCGTTCGTTTAGGTGATACGTTCACATGTGACCCAGGTCGCTTTGGGTCAAGGGTTGAGGTTGGACATAAATTGATGTCATTTTGAAATTAGGACTTTGAGAAACCGTAATGTACCCAATTTGGTGAAGATAAGTGAACTACTAGTTATTCTGAAATTCGCAGACGGACGTACGGACGGGGGATTTTATTAAGTCTATAAGAAATAACAATATATGTTTTCTCGAAGATGATGAAGGAGATGGATGACAAGACACATGATATTTAAAGACAAGAAAAATTGTCCCCAGACATTTTATCAAAATGTCAACTTTGTACCCGTGCAAATTTACAAATCTTCTGACTTTTGTTTGGTCTATCAACCTGCATCCAACTAAAATGTTATGCAATGTCGCACTGTGTGTTTGCCTACAGAATATTATATTGTTATTGTCTCATAAAGTAATCAAATAAAGTATAGTATACGTATTAGAAATAGAAAGCCGCAGAGTATGAAAAATAAAACCGTTTGAGACTCTTTCTTTTTCCCACTGTACATATTAAAGTCATTTCAAATATTTTTTTTACTCTTTGTTCATCCATTGTCACAATCAGGCTGGGAAACCAATGACATATATTGACATAAAACCTAATACAAATATACTTATGGCTACACACACCATACTATTTTTTTGGAAGAACAATTTGGCTACTGCATTGAGACTTCTACTACCAATATATTAACTGTAGTGGTCGTAAAATGTGTCGGAAAAAAAATGTAAAGAGTAGGTACATATTCCGTTTGATAGCCCCAGACTTAAAAAAACACTTCCATTCCAATTTTTTTTATATGCTGCTTGAAGGGTACAAACCAACATTTGATTACAATCTCTCTTCTGTGCTGTATCATTTTTTTATTTGATTTCCTTAAAAATCCGCTTGAGTGACTTGCGCACACCCGATTGTTTCAGATGTATGCACTTTTGTCCCCCCACATCCATTTCATTTTCTCTCTTTCTCTCTCTGAACTTCCACCTATTCCACTTTCCAAAAAAAAATCTCTCTCTCTGCTCCCAATCTTCATCTCATCTGCTAAAGGTTTCCATTATTCTGGTTGAATTGATTGAAATAAAGTTGAGTCACAAAAGTGTACAAAGAGAGAGTTGCCAACATGACATCACACACACACGTAGGTTTATATACAGAAAGAGAGAGATGGCAATACCATTAATACCATATTGGCACGTGATCCACTTTTTTTATTACATTGAAAGGGGCAAAGTTATATAACTTCTCTTGATTTTGCGGCGTTCCTGGCGTCTGCTGCTGCTAAGTGTATTCATATCTACATATGTATCTACTATATATACATACATTTGTATGTTATTCCTATATATACCGTATTTCCTCTAATAATGACCGAGCCTTTTATAGTAGCTGGACCTTTAACATTAGTAGGATAGGCAGTTTAACATTAGTAGGACAGCAAGAAAAAGTGTGTTTTTTGAATTATAAGCCAGGGCTTATATCAGAGGAAATACGGTGCTCGCTTTTAACTTGAACTTGCTCAAATTGAAATCATTTTCTTACGCAATCCCTTTTTAAGAGCAACTATATATTTTTGATGATGTATACATATATATTTTATCTAATGGGTGCTATAGGCATACTGTATTGTTGAAATACAAAAAGGAATTATATTTTAATTTGCTTTTTTGTGTGTGCATTCATGTCCTACAAACTTATTATTCATAATCATCAGATTACTCCTGCTGCATTTTACACAAAAAAGTAGCCAGATGTTGGCTATGATGTAATGTGATCATATATAATACTTTTGACAAACCAATCCTCTCTCTCTCTTTCTCTCTCTTCTCACCAGTTTTCATTTTCGTGCTACTTTTTCACTCTGGGAAATATTACAAAAGAACGTGAATGTGAGGGTGGCACTTGGCATACACATAATATAATCTATAGATGTATTGTGTGTGTGCATCCGCTAAAAACTCAACAAACTAAGCCAAAATGCCTTGAGACATCCGCCAACACAAAGGAGATACATATTTTTAACCCTGGAAAGGAAAGCACACTTTTTTCCAAAAAAAACTCCAGGGAACAAAAAAAATATATTAATACGCCAAGTTTTAAAGAGACGGAGATATGCACACTTTTGTACTAACTTGATTCTCAAAAATTTGCACAAAATTCAAACAAAAAATAAAACTTTATTTTTTCACGCTAAAAAACTGTATAGAACCGGGGTGATGATTCAAATATAATGACTTCCGTTGAGACTTGAAACTGCGCTGCTGCTGCTGCTGTTGTTGTAGATATATGAAGGTGGCGGCATTAGAATTTTTTTCCCCTTCTTGGTATTTTTTCCTTGCATGCATGCATATTATTTAGCCAATAGTAAAATTCATCTGAGAGATCAAGAGAACTGGGAGTTTGGGGATTGATGTAAGAGGATTTAAGGGAGAAAAAACCTTATCGCATTTCAATGTAATGCTTTTTGACGGTCAGAGAAAAAATATGATTATTATTTTTGTATGGCTAGTTGTATGTTTTCTATATAAAAAATAAAGAGTGTGAGGTGATCCTATACATTGGAGTAAAGTTATACGTAAGAATTTGTGAATAAGGTTTACATTTATTTATTTGACAAGAAAAAAAATCCATCATGGGGATGATGGTGAAAATTGATTCCTGAATATAAAAAGAAGATTATTAAAAAGAAGATTATAAATATAATAACCAAGACCAAGTCTCAAGAAATATAGCGGAAAATTGGTTATTATTATTCTGAATATTACGGTCAGTTTTTCGCTATATAAACCATGCTTTGAAAAACATTGTTCCAGCAGAAGAGGTCCAAACCATTTTTTCAAACTCCTCTGCTAAAGGAAATCACTGGTTCTGACATTAACAGATTGACCGACAGGGTGAAAATCATCCAAGAAGCTTTTGATTTTGATGCTTTCACTTTTTTCAGAAATAAAAGAAAGTATTATTATTTGTTAAAGTAGTAGGTTGTAGGTACTTGGGTTGGATATGCCTGGATATTTTTTTTGTGTGAAGGGGATGAGATTTAAAGTAGCTTACCGTGTCTACATAATAATAAAAAATACTAATAAAAATGATATTTTTTTTACTTCTTTTAGCTATGCCCATGGAACTCTTTGCAATGTGGCAGCAGTACCCTTGGATATTTGGGGAGCTTGGCTGTGATCTTCGAGGCGTGATTACTGAATGTACAACCTATGCATCCATACTCACTATTGTAGCATTCACCACCGAAAGATACATAGCCATTTGCCATCCGATGAGGTAAAAGTCTTACATATTTTTTTTTGAAGCTTTAAGAATCTGACTAATTATTATATTTTATTCTTATGTATATATTTTTTTAAACTATTGTTTCAGAACTCAAACAAAATCGAAACTTGGAAGAGCCACTCGTGTCATTTCCCTCATTTGGGTAATATCCATTGCATCCGCACTTCCATGGGGAGCATACATGCAGGTTATACAGCACACTCAGTTTTTTTATTAATCAAACATAATTTCAATATATAGACCTAAAAATATATAAATATTAA
>JAITYZ010002349.1:0-11859 GCA_027744595.1 Paronellides praefectus
GTCTCATCATGAGCTCAACAATATTCTCTTTATTCTTTTGCAACAAAAGAGTCGTACATGCCTTGTAAATGTTAGAATAAATACTGTGGTGTAAGAAATGTTTTTTTCTTCTTGTTATTGTTACCTTTTTTGCGTATGCCAATATTGCTCGCTTGAAACACTCCTTTAATTTTCTACTCACGCATCGCCATAGTAAATTATTACCTCTTTCTGGTCTACACAAGTTTACAGAGAACGTAAAAAATATAATAACATACCTATACGCATATGCCCACTTAATAAACAGCGAGAATCAAATCAATACTCACTAAGTGCATTATTATAGAGTAGTCGAGCAAAGAAATATGAATGCACGTATAATGCATAAAAAAGACATATGCAAGTTGACGGAAAGGTTTATGTGTGAGACTTTTCATACAGCTCATATATTATATGTTTGAGCGTTTATTTGCGAGATTGTTGCGAAAAAAATAATAATTAACCTGTTACAAAATGTGACTCTATTCTTGCCGCCTCCAGTAGTAAATGCAAAGAAAGCGACAACGAAAAAGTGGTAACATTTTAATAATAATCATCATCTTTACAATTATTTTGTATATGCACATCATATTATATATAGTAGCATTTACACTTCACATTTTTTATGGATTTGGGTCGGGTACCCTCCCTTTTCCCTCTCTGCTCTGTGGTCACTGAAATGAAGTGCTCGAGACATTTCAAGTTCTTGAGGCGATTCCCAAGATATGAATATTGAGCGTGTCAAGTAGTCAACAGTCAACCATATACTCATTGTTAATGTATGTATGTAGGAAAAAACTGAGAGGGATAATTTAAGCCTGTCTTTAAATTTTTATATGATATGATGATATGCTGATATACATTTTTACTGGTGATATCACACATATATCAAACCATATCGGTTAAATTATCATCCATGCTAAATTGTTTTTATTGCTATCAACTTTAGCTAACTTTGTCGTTGATACGTATAGGTAATAAAAGCGAACATACATATAAAGAGGAATACAAATTTTTTTATCGAAAATACATGAACTGAGGAATGAAAATTTAGTGGGAGCAGGAGCAACAGCAGCAGCCTAAAGCTTAAGACAGAATAGAAAACATGTAGATATGATGAGACGGGAATAAGGCAATCTGACGACCACGATAAAATAATCATGTTTGGTTGTTGGGTATTTTACGAATAGATTGTGTTCAAATCTATTGGGATATTTGGGATGCCCTGCAAAGTGCAATACCTACAAATCTCATAATAATATAATATTTATCAAGTGCTGCCTCCTGCCGCTATACTCAAACGTGATTTGATATATAAGCTCTTTGATCACAAGTAGTAGAAATGAGACGGTGGCGATGTTGAGTGAAATCTCTCTACAAAATGCAATGCATTTTCACATGTAAAAAGAACACAATAAATAGNTCACATGTAAAAAGAACACAATAAATAGGCACATAGGTATAATGTGTACTTGCACACAACAACACACATGTGAATAAAATATTACGTATGTGTGTGGTGTAGTGTGTATGCTCTCATGATGCTGAGAGTTTTTGTTGAAGAGAGAGCCTGCTCCTCCCTTCTCTCTCATGTTAAAAAAGTGATGTGATGATATTTCTCTTCTCTCTACAGCTCCTGTGAAGTAACCAGTATGCTACTTTGAATCATTCTTTTTTTACACACGACGAATTCAGTCCGTCATTAGACTTCGATCTGCGAAGAAGGTGATCCGTATTTATTACATATATATTTCTTGTACCATCATCGCAGCAGAGAGAGAGAGATTTTTATTTTCTTCAGTGTGCACTTCTTCTTATTCTCGTTGTCCTCTTGTTCTCTGCACGAAAACCGTGCAGTACAGTTCAGTTCACGCAGCAACCAAAAAGTCACTACTTTCTTGGTTCATTACAAATAGCGTCTCTTTCTTCATATTCTATACATTACATCTTCTTTTATTTCACTTCTTGCCTTCCCATCATCATAATTGAACTCCATTTTAATACCACATTTAAAACAAAGCAGATAGCATAGTTGTTGTAGTTGTGTTATACGCCAAACCAACTTCCTTTTCTCGTAGTTAGGGCTCATCATCATCACCAAGTCACCAATAAAAAGAGTTTATATGCTCATCATATTAAAAGTACATAATATGTAAAAACATGTTGCTAGTCTCTGGATTTACATGAGACACGCCATCATCATTGGCATCATCCTCATCAATAATAGGAGATAAGATATATACGACAAGTTACCAGACACACATCCAAGATAGAAGCACACACAGACAGAAAAAAATCGAAGCGTCATCGTCATCACAAAATAGGCACATGCGAGAGAGAGAGAGAGAAGAGAACACATATTGTTTTCACCACCCCTCCTCTCTGACAAAATCGTCACGGGACGTTTTCATTTTATGGATGAGCTGAGAACAATGGTGTGTCTATCTGCGCGGAAAGGATTCATAGTACTCCATTGTTTTAGACGACAAAAAAACATGATGGAGGATAGCATTGTCTACATAGCTTGTCATACGGGAATTTTTTAAGTGTAGGACAAATAAAAGAAGGAGAGGGAGAGGGGCTATAAAGTAGCCCTATTTATTATGGACATGCTACATGCACACTTTAATTTTAATGTACTTTCTCCTATCCTTGAGCCGCATAAAATTATAATTATCTTTTAGACCGCAAATATACATACACATGGCAAAGTCGGAGCAAGAGACATGACATGACAGGCTAAATTTTTTGGGGGACCTCCTGCTGTTTTTAATTTCCTAATTAAAAATAAGTTTCTCTGAAATTTCTAAATCGACAGATGCTATTAGGCAGTCCAAACATTTCAATTTATGGTATAATTTGTGTCAAAATATGCTTTCTCTGTTTTAACATTTTCATCGGTTCAATATAGAGGGCCTATACAGTGACTTTATATAGTGTGCATGGAGTGTTTGCTACAAAGATTTATGGAGGTGCATAATATACACATCGTCTTTGGCTTTTCATTGTTGTGGTAGGGCAAAAGGGTTCCGGTTTCCTTACGACCGACGGTGTTGAAAGAAAAAAAATGAAGGTGTGAAAAGTAGTTACATGAATAGACTTGGTTTCGGCTCAATTACAAAACCACACATTATTCTAGTGATAGCTCATATATTTATAATGTAACCCTTTAAAAAAAAAGATAAACCCTTTTTACCCCTTCCTTGAAGTACCTGTTCTACTTACAATTTTTTGTCGTCCCGTCGTGAAGGTTTCGTTAAAACCCTTTGAAGACCTTTTCTTACCACGTGCCCTCTTGGCCCTCTTTTCTAAGATAATGGGTAGTGACGCATCGTTTCATAGAATTGAAGCACATCATTAGATCAGAATCTGGTTGTAATTTCCAGTACAAGAAGCGGTAGCATTTATTAGGTGCATGTTAAATATACGACCTATCATATGTATGGCATGTTAGGATTAATGCTTTTTGTATAAAAATGATGGTATTTGTGGATCTATATGAATCTCTCTATATAATTATGTTCAAGAAAAGTAAACGTGTGCTTAAATCACGTAGGCTTCTTTTTTATCGATTACGAGATTAACCATTTACCAAAAAAATGTGATCCCAGTGAATTCTCAACACTTGTAAAAATTTGTACAGTGAAAATTAATATATGTTTTATGCTATTTTTATGTATTTTTGCCTTTGTGCTTAAAAGGCTCTTTTTGTGTAGAAATCTATGAAATATTCTTTTAAACAAATAGCTTTGCGTTTTTAATCCAGTGAGTCGAAGGAAGAAAATCAGCAGCAAAATGCAATGATATTGTAACACGTAAGTAACCTGCCAGACAAAAACTCTTCTTTAAAAAATAAAATAAATTTCTGTTAACTCATGAAAATCTGAATTCTGAACTACATTCAAAACTACAGTGGACAATTTTTTTTAAATGAAGATAAATAGATTTTTAAGTAAAGGAGAAAGGATACATTTAGGTAAAATAGATGGTTCAAGCAAACATTTTGAAAGGAGAACTGTTTTTATAATTAGGAATCGGCAACAGATAATTACTGGAAACTTTTGTTAACGATAAGTTCCGATTAATTTTTTTAGAATGATATGGGATTACCACGGATTATATAGATCATCCTCGAGTAACATCTGTGTTATTTAATTTGTCTTAAAATTCATAGCATTTAAAATAACAGCATTTAAAAAATTTAAGTGAGCTGCACAAAAAAAGTACACAAAAGAAGGAAAGTTGTTTATTTTGTGAATTTCATGCTTCTTGAGCCAAAACGCCGTTCTTGTATTGGAGGTGCATGTGGTGGCATGTTATTGGTGGTGAGTGAGAAGGTGGAATTTCGGTGGAATGCGAATAAAGTGATGATGATGGAGTAACTTTTACTTTCGCATTTCTGTGAAACCACTATATATCTTCATTCCAAACAATTTAGTCAGTGATCTAAGATGTGTTGGTTTTTTACATGCAAATTTTGTGTTTTCAAGTGGGCGAAACCATGTTTATATATTTTTTATTTTTTCATGTGATATCCAACTTGTTAAGATTTGATACGCTTGTTTTCAAGTTTTAGAAACATTTTTTATAATGACTTGTCTTCCTGTCACCCAAATTTATTTACTATTCCTGTTTTCCCATCAAATCAAATGAGGATGAAAATCTCTTTTTTTTCCATTCGTTCAACTTTCAAAGTTTTTTTAAAACAAAATTCTTTGGCATGTACTAGCGATGGAATTTTGTAACCAGTTTGAAATTTAATGAATAGGTTTACATAATTTCTTATATTAGTTTATGTAAACACAAGAAATCGGCGAAATAATATTCTCAAAATTTTACATCCGTTTGAACATAAATGTTATTAGGCTTTTTATTAGAAGACTTTAGTTAACAAAAAAGGAATTTTCCGAGTTTAAAATCCTAATTGTTTCACACTACAATAATTACTGTAAATGAAATAACACCGTGTGATAATGCTATTAAAAAGTTCACACAGGTTAGAATATTACATAAAGTGCATATGGAATAAAACTAAATATACGTACAAGCGAATTAAAACAATAGTATAAATGTATGTACATAGATACATGGATACTCATAAAATAGCTCAAACAAAATGACTCTGGGTGGTTAAAAACTGAAGACCTCTTCTCATTACTATTATTCTAGTCACCAGTTTTGCTTGTTTGTATGACAAATCCCAGACATAAATACAAATATAGACATTTGGTATATGGCTGTATAAACAATCGGATAGACTAAACTACTAAAAAACTTTTTTTCTCTTCCAAAAACAATAGAACCCCTTCACCGCACAATCACAAGCATTTTCCATCATTAAAACATTATATTGTTCTCGCCGACGGTGCATAGCCGGAGAACGAATACATTACATGTGTGTCTGTGTATTACAGATATAACCCTCACTTCACTTCCACTCTCTCTACTCCTTTTATATTCCAACCATTTCCTTATTTTCCTCCATTTTGCTCCTGCTTTCCACTTGCAAAATATATGATATATTTGTACGCGTGTGTTTTATATCATTACATTACCATCCCTGCTTGTTTTAATATTTCTACTGACTCCACCACTGCTACCACTATTCCCCGACATTTTCATTTTGTTTCCACTCAACTATATTTATTTTGATGGGGAGGTTGACGATGGTGGTGGCGGCGGCGGTGGTGGTAGTTTTAGATACGCATATTGATATTATTTATTTTTATGTGTCATCATATTCATAAAAGATAAGGGATAGGGAATCGAGTAGTGTAGTGGAGGCAGCAGGCACACGTCCACGTCACACACGGATTCATACATATATGCACAAACACACTCTCTTCATCATCATCCTCACCATACAATAAACGCCACAGCAGCAGAGAAGCAGTTTGAGTATAAGCCAACCACACCATTTTCAACTCCCCCTTTTTCTCAAATGAAGGGGTTCAAAAACTTTCTTCCTCATTGAGAACATGTGCATACAAAAGGAATACATACTTGTTATTATTATGCCAGTAGTCAACTAAAACTACTCGTTTTTTTAATCAATGCTGCTACCAAAAAGCACTCTTTGCCTTTCTCCCTATCATTGTTGTGAACATAAAATGTATGATTATAGAAGTTTTTGGGGAGAAACATGCATACTAAAAGCATGTATAATATATATAAGCACTATACATTTATATACCTTCACTTATCTCAACTTCATATACGCTCACATATTTTCCTCTCTTTTTCTAATGGTCTAATGATTTTTTTCTGTGCTCTTAATTCATGGAACGAGAAATCTTTAAAAACAAATGTACAAACTGCAAAATCTATAAAACTGTCCATTAAAATCTGGAAATTCTCGGTGTCATTATTTTGTATACAATAAAATCATGAAAAAGCTGTGTAAATTGTAGCCTCAAGCACGGTACATTCATACAACATTGTATAAAATGATGATTGAAGTGTGGGTGTCTAACTGCGCATGTCCTGTATTTTTTACAATTTGCACTTTGACAAACAAAATAAAAAAATAAAAAATAGCACTTTCTTCATTTTACTCCAGATTTTAATCGTTCAGGCAGTTCAGTGACATCTGGAAAACTGGAGATTATACTCGTAGAGATTTTTTATACTATTCTGATTTAAAATCAGCATTAATTTATTTTGGATGCAATAAGTATATTCCAGAAAAAAATTGGGTATACTCATTTGCATAGGGACGCTTGTTCCAAGTGCTGCTGTGATGATGCCGATCAAAAGAGTTTACATGCCATATGATGATGATGATGATGATGATGTGTGGGGTGTTTTATTCTAAGAACCTTTTTCAGACACGAAAAAAAAATCGATCGATTGAATGGAATCGACAGGACATCTATAAAAAATCATAATAAAATGGGACCTCACCAAAAGCAGACAAGATCATTTTTTTACAAGTAAAAAAAATTAATTTACATTCGTACTCACGTACATATGCGTGTAGTAATTCTAAAACAGCTCTCTTTTAAAATCCATTCAGCCCTCCACCGAAAACCTCTCTCCTCAGCCAAAAATTTATAGCACAGGCTCATTCACAAATAGAGAGAGCGATATATAGATTGATACCTTTTGATTCTTCTGAAATGAAACATGGACCGATATCAATACAAATTTTTTTTGTTCAAGTTTTTGTTTAAAAGTGAGACAGTTTATCTAGCATTTGGTTAGCATTTGCATATAACTTTCATTCATAAATTTTTTTTGCGTTCCCATATTATATTTTAAATAGCCAATACCCCAACCATCATCATTCATCATGCGTTCCTAAATCAGTAAAAAAATTAAAGAGTAGTTCGTGCATACTTTTCTAAAACAACCAGTAGCAGCCACAATGCCTTCATGATGATCATCATCGGCAAGCTACAAAATTAGTTTGAAAATATACACACACTCTATTGACACTTGTACAATCACACATCTAATGTGAAATGAATGCGTCACAATCACAAACACGCATATTTTATATTATATATTTATGTATGTATTCAAATGAAAGCAAGAAGATATATCAGATTACCCTTATCATCATTATTCAGGTGGGCCGATGCGTAACGGTAAAAATCATCATGCAGGCAAAAAAACGTATATGGCATGAGCCAAAATGAAGAATAGCTGAATAATTTAAGCACACACCAAATAGTAATAATAATAAAAAGTGTAACAACAACAGGCAGCAGGATATCAAATCAAATATAATTTATCTCTAGTATAAATTATTGTATGTTTTCCTCTGCTGTAAATGATCGTAGCACAAATTTATTATGCTTCATTGATACCATCTCGTCAATATTGTAATTAAACGTTTAATGTTATTTGTACTGCTATATGCTCACTGGCTGTATTACAACGTGAGATTTGTGATCAAGATCATTGTTACACATTCAATGAATTTGCTATGTTAATAATTATAATTCTTTTTAAAAAAATGTTTAACATATCAAAATAATGACTTATGACTTATTTGATGTGTCCGTTGTCCGGGTCCTGTGTCAGTTTTAGGGAGTTGTTGCACCGCCTGCATCTTTTCCAGTGACATATATTTATTCACGTCTTTTGTCCTGTGCAATGTAATATACATAAAATAACACTTTATTACACATGATACATATTTAAAATGCTAAGTAATTATAAAGGCACCTCTAAGGTTTTTCTGGTTTAAATTATTAACCAAAGTACTTTGTTAATTAAACCAAAATATACAATTATACAAATGGCCTTACAAACACCGAGACCGCACAACAACAACAACCGCCGCTAATACATGTAAATTATTATCAAAACTAAAAAGCCACAAGACAAGACAAGATATTGATTCTAAGAAAGAAAACGTTACACGACACACATCCTTTTTTGCACTGATAAGCTAGTTAGTGAAGTAAATAAATACGTATAATCGTTATAACAAAAATTATTTTTACATTGAAATCCAATTAATTTTCTATTTTCAACTAGTCGTATAGTCTATGATGCGATTTATTGCATTGTCATAAATAATATCTAGGTTTGTATAAAGCAAAGAGTTAATTGTGATATAGGTATACAATAGTAAAGTGGGAGGAAAAGTGTTTTGTTCTCTCGCGACTGGACAGACAAAAGTGGTTTTTCATCATAAAGGAAAGCTTTATAGTCGCTCATCGGGGTTTCTAAAAGTGGGCAGGTACTCAGTCAACTGAGCAGAGCAGCTTGAAAAAAGAAGTTGAAAATGACTGTCAAGCATACAAACTTAAACGAGTACGGATGGATGAAACGGATGAGTACAAAATTAAACGGCACGACAATTACTCTAGTCGTTATAATAAAAATGTACATAGTTTTAGAATTGTTAAATGTAAATTTGAAAGGTATCGGAGATCGGCTATACCTTCACTAATTAGAATTTTGAGAGAAGCCTAATAATAAATTTGTTTTTAATTTCACTTTTCCTTCCTCTGTTATTTGGCTCAGCGCCCTCTCTGGCTGCTAGCACCCCTTGTATAATTTGATACTCTTTGTTGTAATTTTCTTTATGGTAACATTTTCAGTTTTGTCAACGTGTAACATTTCTGCTCAAGTTGCCTTTGTCAATCTCTCTTATAAATGAATAAATAAATAAATAAATAAATAAATAAATTTGCACCATGTGGGCGAAACGGCTCTAATAAACGAAGCAAACTATTGAAGCTCTATCGATTAAGCCAATAAAAAAATTCGCACAAATTTGGGAATATTTTGCGAATTTGCAAGATCTGGGAGAAACGGCGCTAATAAATCGAACAAACTATTGAAACTCTATAGATTAAGCCAATAAGATTAAGCCAATAAAAAATTCGCACATATTCGCGAATATTTTGCAAATTTAGACGAATTTGCAAAAACCAGAGTCAAATTAGCAATCAGCGTGTTGCAATAACGTTAGTGGTTACATTTATCAAATGAGAGAGACAACGGGATAATGATAAATCATTATTGATAATAATGGCCTAAAGTTTGGACTCCAAACCGACATCCTCTGAAATAAGCATATGCCTATTGTTGCAATTAATTTAATAATACTTTCCTTCCTCTTCTGCAACAACAACAAATGCTATGATAATGTTAAAGGTATCAAAATGTGCAGACTTTTTCACCAAATGGAATAGAATTATGGTTAAAAAGTGCCCCAGACTTTGATTTATCGGAAAATCAAGCACTTTTTACATTTTGAGTTGTTGGGTTATTCAACATTCGGGTCGGGTGACATTTTTTAATTAGAGGATCGTAGAGACTGACAAATATTGAATAAGAGGATCATTGAGACTTGCACATTTTGAATTAGAGGAATATCGAGTTTCACCATCGATATTACTTAAACATTAGGAACTGCAGTGCTTCTTACGGCAACGCTGAAATTCCGCCTGAGATATAATTACAGTAGTATGATATCAGCCACCAGCTCAAATGCTAAAATAATGCACAGGCAATGCTGTTGTTAATCATTAATCATTGATCCAAAACAAATTTATATAAGAAATGACATAATGAAAGTCATAACCCGTTATAGCAACGAAATGGCACCAGGATGATAATGAGTCATTAATAATGAATAATAGTGAGATACAACTATTTCATTTCCAAATTAAAAAGCGAGAAATTTAATCAAGTCTATTTTCGGCATTTTAATGTACCGTGAAGTAACAGACGGTCATTTATCAAGATGGAGCTCGAATCTGTCGGCCGTATAAATCTCCGCTTACTCCTGATCACATGATTAAACCTATTTGGACCGAACTTGGTATACCTATGCATATGCATTAATGAAACTATAAATCCGGAATTGACAATCCCCTAGGTCAACCCGTCAGGGAAGTGGGTAAAAATGTTGGAAAAATAAAGCTATAATATTTGTACAAAGGTTTATTTATTTTTTAATTGAATTGTCAGAACATTCTTTATAATATTTAATCATAGTTACCTACATACTGGTCATCAACCCCAAATATCTTTGTAGTTAAATTTAAACAAATCGAACCGGAACAACATGTGGTATTTCGATATTTGAATATTACATAATAATAGTTGTGGTTTTTTCATGATAAATTACAAGCTGCTATCATGTAAAATGCGCGGTGACTGGAAGCAGAAGAGATTTTTTTTTTTTTTAAATATATGTAAATAATAATGATAATAATCTAATCTAATAATAAGCTATTTTGCTAATATTTTCCTTTAATAAAACCACAACGTGTTCCACGACATTCTCCTTCAGTAAATTGGTTACACACAACATCCACTGAAACAACTGAGTTGCTTCAAATTAGCACGCATTTTCAGTGCTATTATGTGCTAATGTACTAATTATGAATAGTTCATGATGATAAATGAGCACAATAATCTCTTAAGACACGGAGTGTTCATTTTACAGGATATTGGTTTTTATTCAAGTAATTGATTAATTGCTAGTTTTCAACAGTTTATGGAATACTTAAGGACGTGTACAGCCATCAGTCCTAAGGTCCATATTCAGTAAATTCAGAAAACAAATAAAGAATTATATATCTGGCTTTAAAATTGAAAACCATCTGTAACTAAAATATAATTCGTATCTAATTTGAGTTTAAGGGATTGTTCAATGACCAATGTTCACGAACTACTAAAATGTGTCATGTCACTACTAGACAAAGTGTTGGGGCTAGTTCGGGCCCTAATGGAACCTTCATGTATGTTAAAAATGAAATAATATTTAGGAAGAGGACAATAAACCTCAAAATCGTAAACTCATGAATTTCACAAATAATATTTTTGGGAAGTTTACCAAATGATTATATTCAATACATTCATCTAATTAATGGATGATGATTATATTTCATTGACTTCGCTGTTTCTTGTTTCGTTTCGAAAAATTTGTTAATTTGATGATGAACTCATAAAGGGTTTCAAATGCACATTCAATCATAACAATTTACTACTTTAAATACCTACTATGCTTTATTATCTACTTTGCAATTTTTAAATTACACCAAAACCAAAAGCATCCGCCTAGTGGATCGTAAAGTTCTAAATATATTTCTCTCGTGGCTTTCAAATGGGTTTAAAAAAAGAAGTGCTATAAACACTGCCTAAACGAGTAGCAAGTTGCCAATATCTTGTGTATACTTAACAACCATTCCAATTAATAAGCAGATGGTATATATTTTTAAGCGGATGAAGAATCTCGGTTTTTCTGAGAAAACGATTGGTCTCATCCTGTTCTGCCAACGACTCGTTCGTAAGTCAATAACCTGTCACCAAAGTACAAATCAATCAGCTTATTTTACATTCACACATTCTAAATGTTGGTATAAAACCTCG
>JAITYZ010002350.1:0-10947 GCA_027744595.1 Paronellides praefectus
TTATTTTATGGCTTTACACACATTCATATAATCAGTATCAGCTACTAAGTTTTCCAGCAGCAGCATCAAGATGGGCATAATATACATTACATAGGTAAATATATGAATCGGAGGTGGTGAAGATTGAAGATGACTCAAATTCCAAGAAAGTCAAAACGTTTCAATTCGTATATATGACCGATATATGTATCCGACGTGCCAAATCAAAGTATCAAATTATTACTCCTCAATGAGGAGTCCACATTCCTCATAGTGAATTTGGTGACAATTTATTTGGTTTACGCTACGGACCTAATAAGTATAAGTAGCTAAAATGCCAAAACTTCACAGTTGATATTAATATTGAATATTGGGATTGGTATCCCGGCCGTTTTATGCTTAAAAGAATAGGTACATAGTACATATGAACAATGAATGTGAGTGTGAGTGTGACATACATAAATGACGAATTCAAACTTAAAAAACTACATTATATAATTGTGATGTAAATTGTGAGTAAGTTCTTTGTCATGTATGTTATGTGATACTCAACAACTAAATTACATATAAAACATACACATGTTTCAACCATTCTTTCGCTTTTTATGATCTAACTAAATTATCTGGGCCATAAATAAAATGAAAGCTGAAATCTAGAGAGCATTTTCGTCGTGAAACGTTTTGTCATTTTGGTAAACAGACTCGTCTTTGTCGAGACTAGACTGATATATAACATTGAATATTGCAGAAAAGTTTTATTTATAAGAAAGTGTACAATGTAGCATAAGGAATCGTGTAATGAATGGAACTTTACTTTCTATAAGTAATTTTAATTTTACTACTACTAAAGAAGGAATGAGCATCGGTAATACCTTCAATACAAAATTCTGTGATCACTGGAATGAATTGTGTTGGATTGCATTAATCATTATAGTAAACATTATTTCAAGCATTTTTTGTTCTTGGAGATTATATGTAAAACAAAAGACATGCACAAATGCATGATCAAAAATCGGTCGTGAAATATGAAATCCAAATTCACTAAGGGTATAAAGTTCATTGTCAATAGTCAAAGAACACCATTTTGGGTTTACGACTTCTTTATACATCTTTGTTATGTAATGATGACTCATTCACAGCGCTTTTCAATGAATATCAGCATTACATTTTTACGTTCATTAAAGATGGTTATAGCTTTTTGTAGCTTTTTGCATTTTTTAATTGCCTGAAGAGAATCTTCAGCAAATAAAGACACAGTCAATAATATTTTTGTAGACAAAAGAAAGACGTCATATTTTCAGTTTAGTAAAGCGAGCTTGTAATTTTACTGTGGTGATGCATGATGTGTGATAAAATATAAATTATGGAAGCTTCTGCAGTAGTAAGATCATTATTAAGAGGAAAAGGGCATCCTGAGATTTTTTCTACCTAGGGCAAACGTTATGTTATTATACGCGCATTGATCCACCTTAACGCGCTGCGCTGTTTGCATATATTTATTCAGATTCAGAAAAAATACAAGTAAATGAAATGTATAGTATTAAATTATATGAGGAATATAATGAAACACAAAGGGTATCTTAATCTTAACGCATATAAAGAGCACAGCACAGTGTAAAAATAAAAGCTGGCTGAACCTTACTTGTTGAATTTTCGTATAGGTGCATGAAATAAAGGGGATCAAAAGACCGCATTATATGCCATTTTCGATTGGATTGCCTCTGGGGAATGGGGAGGAAACAAGGTTACATCAGATTTAAAGCACAAAATTTTAGTATTAGCCCTGTATCCACAAATCCGCAATCCGCGATGGCTTTACTTTTACATATCTGCTAAGCTATAGCTGTTTTAGTTGTTATGAATTTCATGATAAAATGGAAAATGTTGATTTTATTACAGATTTCTATCATGAATGCATCATCATGGGTAGTAAATACATCGTACAAACTTAACAAAACCATGTTTGGACGTTTTAATGACATATTTATTGACAACTTAGAAAATAGAATTTATTGACAACAAAGCTAGATGAGTGAAACATAAAACTCTAACCAAGCCTCTCACAATTACAAGATCAGCAGATATTTATTTTGGGTTTTGTTTACCTAGCATAAGGTAGTAACACAATAGAATGATTTTTACACAAATAATAAACACTTTATTTACTGTATTTACGATAAATTTGTAACAAAAAACTTAATGAATTTTTAGTTGCTTATCCGCCAGCCATTCTTCCTCTAGGAACACGTCTAGCAATGACCGGTATGTGGTTGTAGTGATTTCTCATGATCAAATAATCGATATCTTGCTCTGCGAAATTTTTGTGCCTTAGTTTACTTAAACAGTATTTTACACTATGATGAACTCCTAAGATAATTAAATAACCTCCCAATAGTATTAAGGTTTCTATTAATATTAACAAAACACTCAGTTCCCGAGCTGCGATTTGAAAGAATTTGACTGGGGTATTCCAGAAACGAATCGATGACTTTTTGTCTGGACTCATAAAACATGAAAACGGTTGCAGATGATGACTCGATGAATGAGGATTATTAGCATTTGAAGCTTGACTTAAATTGTTTGACTGCAGGAGGTGGGCCGGTCCCGCCTCTTCTTTGTTTATGTTGAGTATTCCATTCTCTTCCCAAGCATTGTTACTAATTCGACAGGATGCCGAAGACTCTGAAACTGCGGTTCGCAGTCTTGCTGCCATTTCAGGTTTCGTGTATGTTTAATTTGAGGTTGTCACAAAAATCTAAAATATTCTGGGATCTCCTACGTGTAACCTTTAATGAATTGCAAATTTTTACCGATGAAATTTAAGGGATGTCAGCTCGAAACCTGAAATAAAGAAACAAGAAAGAGAATTTAACATTTATCTTGTGATATACATATATTTATGCCATATACAATGAATGCATGTATATAAACCAATGTAACTTTTATAATAAACAATTTTCTTCTTCTGAAACTTTCCCAATTTGCATCCCTATTCCATAATCATTCTTATTTGGAATGCTTGGATTAAATCTTCAAGCTCAAAAGTGATGCAACTCCCCCAGTTGAATTGTATGTAATAGGTGTATTTCCTCAATAATCTGTATGCATCAACTCTTATTGCTTGCAATCAATGTAAAAATGTCATCATTAGTGATGATGACATGAACCTGGTGCCTGGTTATGATAATTTTATAAAATGACTCCAATTCCAATGGCATTTTCCCACATTCCCAGAGTTTAAGTAGTAACGTGGCATATATTTACCTATACATTCACAACTTGTTTACCAAACACTACGGTGCTCCTCAAAAAATTCACTACTAGTGAGTGAACCACTCGCAATCAGATAAAATAATTACTTTGGTTTTTAAACAACCAATAACTATCCACTTAAGAAATACAGATTTAAAAAATCTTCACAGCAAAAAAAATCTGGAATGCAAACGCACCTATACTCTGCATGTTTGTCGGTATTTTCATATAGCCAATTAGCCAACTATATATTTGGCCATATTATTTTGTAGTAAGTAGTAACAAACCTTAATTAATTTCCAGACATATGCCGTGAGATTTATACCCATAGATTGATTAATACAGATTACATTTTCTATAACCTCCTTATATACATACTAGATAACTATACAGAAGTGCCAAATAAAAAGTATAGCTGATAATAAGACGATGGAAACTGAAGGAAATAAATACAGTAACGGACACACGACGTAACAACATAATGCAACCACATCGCTTCCCGATTACATTTAGTAAAGCTGTTCCAAAGTGATTGTTTAAAAATGAAGGCATTTTTCTACAATAAAAGGAAGCGGAATTAATACTACTGAAATTAAGCTGCAAAATCTTTGTAATGTATTTCCTGAATACATTCAGGTTTTCTTATTTGTTTAAGTTAACTAGATGTATGTATTTATGTTCTTGCGAATAAAACGTTGCATGAATGTTTATAGTTACCAAAGTTGATTGTGTATTCTTTAGTAGCGTTGATTTCGCATGCATGCATGATGGGCAAACCTTATAAGCTCTGCTGCACACATGCAAATGTATCAGGTCAGAATTAAGAAATTCCAAAAAACATCAAAGGATTAGACCAACGCCTTTGCGTTGTCTTGTAATGTAGGTATTTTTTGTTTGTAATGCGGTATGCAATTAATTTGAATACAAATAATCCTATAGAAAGATGACCGTGGTAGGAAATTCTAATTTTAACCGTGTAATGCAAGTCAAATTCTAATGTAAATGTATAAAATTGTCGTTGTCGTTTGTGTCGTCTTGCCATAAAATTACTACGTTGAAAAAGGACTCATGACTGAAGAGTTTTCAACCCCTAAGGCCAGTTGACAAAAGGTGGATTATGAAATCCGTAAAATACGGATTACGTTGCAACATTATCAAAAAGTTTTTTTTTGCATTGGCTTACTTGTAACAACCATACATTTCTGATATTACTGACAAATGCAAGCAGTACTAAAACAATACACGAGGTTAATTTTTCTTCTTCAAAACAATGACTCTTCTATTCTTTTAAGACGTTGTTTTGCAGAGGTTTATTACATATTATTATATTCATTTTATAATGCATGCAATTATTGTCATGAGCTGTGTCTCCAAGTCAAGTGTCAACTACTAAATCGCATGTCGGCACAGCTCTGCACGGTACTTGCACATTGTTTTATTTATTTATTTGCATTTACTTTTTTACCCTATGTGCCAATGAATTCAGTTATGCAACGTATGCGGTACCGCCCACGTAGGGGTGATGAATCTACAATTTCATGCAACACAATATACGTATACCTTATACTAATTAAATCTTGGTTATATGTAGTTATTTGACATAAATGAACCTTTTAGTATTTTAAATACAATAATTACAAAAGTCATCCAAATGTTTACGATCGTGTTTATTTTTGATTGCGTAAACAAATGTTTAGACATTGATTCGAAATGGTTTGAAACTCAAGGACGTAAACACGCGATGCGCGAAATGCGCAAGCTTTTCGTTGAAAAACATAATTTCTTTCCTGCGTTGTTGTTGTCTACAGACAACAGCTTTTGTCTGAGAACGAAATGCTATACCTGGAGAAACAGCCATGAACAAAGGAAAGAACACCAATTTTTTAACGTAAAGTTTGAATCTATGATTCATTCAGAATGAATTCCAATTGGAAACAGTTTATTGTGGTTGGTAGTAAAATTAAGAAATTAAGCGGTTACAATATAATTTACAAACGGCTTGTAAAAGTAGTGTTTTCTGTTTGCATAATCCAAAAATTAAGGATGTGAAGAAGAAATATGCAAGTATATCATTAAAGGCAGACATAAATGTTTAACCCAATGGATTTACCTTTAATGTGGACAGCAAAAACTAACGAGCAACTTATGACTTCAAGAATAATAGTTGTACTCTTTTTATATCTACACACATTTCGATTTAAATTTAGATTACTATTATTACAGGCAAGAGGTTTACCCAAACTCCCAATCAACAAAATGAGAATGAAGTGTTTTTATGCAAACAACGATTCAAAAAAAATTAGGCTTCGCTAGTAGTGGTGTTTCAAGGTGCTGTAGGCTGTGTGAAATGGAAATGTAATGCCAAGTGCAACAAAATGACAACGCACTTCTAACAACATGATTTTAAAACCTTTTTTTTAAACCTTGAATAAGAATGACCAAATCATGGTGTAACGTGATCCTTTCGTCAGATGAATTTTTTGTGACTTAAAAACGTTATTCATAACCACAAGCATAATAACCGTTACTATTTTGTTTCTATAAACTCTATGATGACATGATTTTTGCAACCCAAATTTTTAACTACAAACCATCCGTACTGCATAATCATGCAATTTGACAGTTGATCTCTGATGAGTGTTCGTGAATATCCAAACTTGCAGTTTGAAAATTTGAGAAAAATAATTGAAATAAAAAACAAAATGAAGTTAGGAAATATTATTTCTAAATCAATTTCATCATAAGTTCATTTCATATCATTAATCCAAATCATTGCCGTAATTTGCATTCGAAATATATTTTTACGACTGCAACCCTGACTTTTTACCTTCGATAACTTTTTATAAGCACAAAAGGTTTCAGCACCAGCATACAAAATAGACAAATTTCGAAAAGATCTTGACATTCAAATTTTTTAGCAGGGTTAAAAAGGTTTGTAATTTTCATTATCAATCAAAAAATAGTTGTTGGTTAATAATCGTTAGGTATGTCATAAGTTGTAAATTCTGTACATGAATATTATATTATTGCTCAAATTGCACTGCCTTTTATTTGCAAAAAGTGTAATATTTTACTTTTGATTGTCAGGTGTCGTTTAATTTTGCTAGTTTTAACGAAAACGGCCTTGATACATACAGGAAAGGAAACCGCACGAAATTTAAAACAACAAAAATTAAAGCAACACTACCTAGCAAGATTATACTTTATATGATTTATTGACAAATTGTCAGATATTTGCCTTTTAACTTTCAATCACTTGGAACTCAAAAAAAACGAACCCCGTATTAGCAATTTGGAATTTACCTCATTTACCTCTGACAATATGTGCGTTTAAATACATTTAAATACTCAAATTTGTGCGTATATTAAATAAAAAATAACAGCAAAAATAGATATAATGCGTAAAATATCCTTCAATTTGGTTTTGATTGGACATCCTTTGCCTGAACTTAATCAGTATATAATCTCTCCAGAAAAGGAAATGATATAACAAATTATGACAATGACAAATCGTAATTTATGAGATTCTTAAATAGTAAACCAATGGTAATTTACCACTGAGTGTGTGACTTTAAATATACAAATTATCTGTAAGATCCTGAAAAACTCTTTAAACTCTCTTTTCCACAATTCACTAGTACTGTACTTCAGAAAGCAACAATTAATTAAAATAATTCCCTTGATGATAAATGGCAAAATAAATGTTAACATATACATTAGCAATGCAAATTTTTGCACCACGCAGTTAAAGTAGCTTTAAATTTATATTCCAAGGTTCATTAACCACCTGCATAAATATATTCATTTTTGAATGCATGTATCATGTATGTATTTAAGCATCCTTAAAACATATATTTTACTCATTCTTAACAAGGATTGTGAGGTGCTCTTTCGAATACAAGTATGGCAACTAGATTGTCAGGTATCAAATGAAAGGAAGCAGTGGTATGAGCGATCACGACACTTAAGGGAAGATACAACAAAGGAAATTGTAATGCTTGAATAAATGCGAATAGGCCCATGCTGTAAAGCTTATTTAATATTATCACCATTCATTCAAGGGAACTCGATTTAAAATACAAAGAGACATAAAAGGGGTTTAACTGTAAAGAGACTCTTAAACTAAGAAAAGTGGAGTGTGGTTTAACAATGTATATAAATTATTAGTAAAAAACATTAATTCAAATTCTGCATTGAGGACAGCAGGTAGTACGCATGCGGTTTGTTTTTCAGTGTTTAAAAATAATTTCCGACCCTGATCTACAAATCAGTGTTAATATACTATTTTATTTATATCTGCGGTATTTTAATGATAATTCTACTCCAGGTACCAAAACCAACGAGTCAACTTCAGATTAAGACACGTAGTATTTTTGCAAGTATGTAGAAGTCACTGACGAACCCAGTGGAATGCTTGAGAAAGATGTTAAAACTTGTAATTTTAGCTATTACGTTTTGCATTAACATTAGTTTTGTTTTGATGTGTTGACAGAATTTTGACGTTTGTAATAATGATGTAAAATGACACTATTTGATGAAGACATAAATTATCCTTCATTATGATGATGGTAATTTTAATGATGAGGACGTCATCAGTAAAACTGGTGTTAGATGATTGTTTTCAGTGAAGGGCTGTGGGACTGACTACACGTTACGCAGTTTGACAACGTAACGTCCAATGATTTTGGATTTGAAAATACTGAAAATAGCATGTTAGGTGCAAACCTTCAATAATAATTACTACATTTTATGATTGAAACTGCACTTTAATTAAAAAATGCACGTACACTGCACCAACTGCATCCCCAAAGACAAGAATATTATGGAGCTAGTCCCAAAATGTGCCATTTTCAATTTTTGGGTTATGAAAAAATGGTGACGGAGAATCAGTAATTGTTCTTCATTACGCCCATCATTAATTACAATTATTTTTTCCACAAAATTAACTAAATCAGCTTTTAAAAAGTACTTTTCTTCGTTAATATTTTAAATATTGAAAACAGATTGGCTATTCCCTCCCGCACTAAGAAAGGTGGCGCTTATTTGTATGTGGTCGTATGCAAATTCCAGAGTACTTATTGTGCGAAACAACACAAACAACTGCCGCCTTGTCGGTCACTGGTGAAGATTCACTCAAGTTATAGTTTGCACAATTCAATTAAACAAACAACAACATTGCTTGAACAATGAATGTAATTAGTAATTACTAAGATTACTATAATTGAAAGATTAAATTCTTTGGCATTCAAACCAATGACAAAACCAAATTTAATTAGTTCCTGTATTCAATCTACTATCTACTTCCTCAGCTTGAAATTTAATCTTCTAATGATATTTCTATCTATGTAATATATTATATCCAATATCATTATCTACGATTAACGATATAACATTCATGAAAATAACACCTGTGTTTATTGAATTACTAGTTATGCACTTACCATTGACCGATTCCACGGATAAATATTAAACAAAAACGACACAAATTTCAATCCACAAATGGATCTGATTTACAGAATAACTATGTGCTGCAAGTCACCCCTTTTTGTTGACCAGGCTGATCAGATTATAATGTCGCGTTGTAACACCGCTGCAATGCTCAAAATGAATCAGCGTCTACGAACGCTGAAAGTTTTTTTTTCTTAAATTAAAATTCGACACTACACGTTAATACAAAACACAGATAAACGTGGCAAATTGTATAATGAATACGCTAACATACACACATACCTAAAATACTAGTTGCTGCTAACATTATATGTTTAATCAAAAATCAAATGCAGGTACAGCTTCATCTCAGGAAAGAAAGTTGTAAAATCATAATTCAATAAAACTCACCAATCACCTGTATGATGTCGTATATACTTTTGTGTATATGCCTACGTAAAAAAATCGCCACTCGCACAATTCGATTCGAGTCCCACTCAAGTTGTTTGCAAACAAAATACGTACAGGAAAAGTTACTGACTACTGTTGTCAGTCACGCATATATGTTTTGATTCAAATGAAGAGGAAGGTAATGTGTGGTGTGTCCCACTGGGGGTGGTAAGGTGACTGGGTGAGTATGTAAATTAATGCTGCGTTATTCTACATACTACTATTTCGTCAATATTTATTGCTTTTTTCAATTTCAAACGGTCTACGTATCTTCAAGTTTAGTCATTTGATTCTCACTTTATTTTCGTTTCCTAAAATGGACGTGTGCAGATCTACAGTTAGCGTGATGAGCAAAATAACAAGTAGTAGTGAGTCAATTTAATAGTTGTTATATCCATCATGAAGGCTTTTACGAATAAGCTTTTTCTTCCTGTTAACTGACACAGAGAAGACAAAAAACACAAACCATCCGACGAAGCTGTGTATTTTTATTTTGAACGTACGTAACGAATAATAAACGATAACACATCAACTTGAAGAACAATGAGGGGAAAAACAATTAGAGTCATGGGCCTAATCAAAGGAAACAAATCTTATAAGCAGCCCAACGAAATATACTGCAGTTGGTTGTTTTGTTCTCTGTTATTAGCATTGCACTCTGAACGAACAACTGGCTTACTGGCCACTTTTTTGTAGTTTGTAGATCCACAAACGGTAACCGAAGTCCACGTCAAGATTGATGTTAGATTGCTGTGCGTGCAGGGATGTGTATATACGTTTTACCTGTGCGTGTACGTATTACTACGTATTTGTTTTTAGCGTGTTAAGAGTACAGAGTACAGGTATGTAAGTGGATGAGGATGAAAGGGAGAAGTTTCAATTTTATCGTCATGTCATGAGTCATAAAACGATCTATATATGCATAGGCATAACTGACAGTGATCCTAAAAAGACCCAAAAGCTTGTATGATACTTCTTACTCCTTATATAACGACAGCGACACAATGCCCTTTTCGAATAATTTCCTCACGCGCTATGGGCTATTGTTGTTAAAGGACCCAGCAACGACGACGACGCAAAGGTTTGAAGTTGCGATGTGAGTTGTTGTTTGCTGCAAATTATGCCATGATGATGTTGTACTGTACACCAGCAACAACCTAGCTGTTATCTCAATCATCATCACGATCGCCATCTCAATCTGCGAATTGCTATACAATGAGAGAGGACATTATAATAGTATAATATTAAGAAGAGAATGCTTGTATACTGTCACTGTATAACCTTATGTTTAATATTTAATATAAAATCTCCTAAGTCAAATGAGTGGGCTAACCTTTACGAAAGGGAGAGCTGTTTGGGAATTTATTTTATTCAGTGTTCACTGATGGCATGCAACAATAATATATCCTTTGCCGATGATGATATGACGGTTGCAAACTTTCAGAGTAGGACTACTTTTTTTTCATTGTTGTTGTTCAGGAATATTTGCAAAGATATAAGTACCCATGTATGTAAAGATGAAAAACAAATTATTGTTATCATATAATAACATGGATGGTATGCGCAACAAAACCGGAAACTCCTTGAAGGATCAAACATTATTTGCTGCAACATTTGCTAGGAAGTTTATGATTATATGACATAAACTTTATAATTTTTATAATTATAAGAGCATATCACCTATTCATTCTTCGTTGTTATCAATGAAGTCGAGCAAGGCATATGTGTACTGTGTACATTTTTTAACTCCCCTACGGTCTTTCATAAAAGACACAAAATATATGTATGATGATGACCTAGGTATGTATGTATATTGTAAAACACTATATAAACATAGAG
>JAITYZ010002351.1:0-11764 GCA_027744595.1 Paronellides praefectus
ATCATAAAATACAAATACAGTCATAGTAAATTCTATTTTATTATGAATGAACGGAATTTCCACCGCAGAGAATAAATAGATGATATGATTATTTATTGCGTACAGTATGTTTTTGCGTACTAACTGGTTTCGTTTTATGTTTATACTAATGAATTAATGATCATCATTATCCATGATGTTGTTTTAGAAAAAAATGTTTTACTTGTAAAATACATTTTTTTTGCTAGAAAAGTACATAATTCTCACTAATATTTAAAACTATGCATAATTGTTTTCGTTATAACACGCATAATAACGCATTTTTCTTTGTTTGTATACTCTATATTTTATTTAACGTGTTTTGTGCGTTGCGATTTGCGATACGATACAATAAAAAAAGGCATGAACTTTTGCTACATTGTTAGCGGGTGAGGTCATGTCTATTATTAAACCAATTTGTTCATCATGATGTGTTTTTCAGTGATTCACATTCACTGCATTCATTCTCAGGTACGATATGTAATGTCATACACACATATTCGTGTATTTCCTGTAACTTTTTATACGAAGACTGTATAACAGCACCTACATAATATGACTATATTTCGTTAACGGAAGTTTGAACGACAAATGGTGCATCATAATGTTTTCACACACGAGAGAAACTAGTCATTCACAAAAAATATGGAATTTACTTCCTACTACTTCCATATCATTGATATGATAGACTACAATTTGTAATAAGATTTCTAGTAGATTAGACCAAGCTTATGATGAGCAAGGACAACGTACATTGGACTTGATGGAATATTTGTTACCTCAAGCCTATTATGGAATAAAGGATTTTGGAGACAACGTTTTCAAGTGATGATGATGTCCTTATGATTTCAACTGATTTTTATCATATTCACCAAGCTATTTAAAAGATCTTTGTTGTGTGAAGTATTTACATATGATTGATTATATTATAAACATATATTTGGATAGGATAAATACAGACATATAGTATCAACTGAAATTTGAAGTGTGCAAAAAGGGATACGTGATCTTTGGATGCGCGGATGGAATGATAATGATATTATGATATACCTTTGTTTGATATAGATATAATATGAAGTATTCAATAGGTATGTATTCTATTAACGTGTTGTCTCTCTTTACTTTACTCGTGAAAAAGTGTGCTTGCGTGGTCGTACAGTCGTAGAATTTGGTTCTCTGAATGAGCTACATAACATAATTCAACAGCCGAATACATTGATATTGGGCACGATTATAAAAATTAGTAGAGACAATAATAAATGTTGTGCTTATATCCATGTTCAAAAGAATGCAATTATAGAAAGTCACCAACCATCCCAATTTCCTAATTACCCATTTTTATACACAACGCAAGTCATGTTGGTTGGCAGTCAGGCCCTGTTGTGCATGGTTCTTTTATACTGTCGCTCTCATTCATACAAATGAATACAGACTATTTAGAGGCAAGTTATGATTGTTGTGTTTATACCTTTTTTCAACAATGATCCAGGTGTCACTAATATCTGTATAGGAAAAGAAAGCAACAATATAATTGATACAAATAAAGAAATTTACTTTATTGGTCAATTAAAAGTTACTAAAGACGCTCACCCACAAAATGAAATTAGCCAATATAGTTAAAGTTACACATTTACATATAATGAGTATGAAACTTTCAACTTGATGTCTGATGTAGTATGCACACCTTTAAAACTGAGTATTCACTTTCGCTAATCGAGTCAATTGCATTGTCACAGTATTTCAGTTTCATTTTGGCACTCCGTATATATAATAAAATGAAAGAGAAAAAGTTTTCAACAACGCAACCCACAAAAAAACGTTAAACTAAAATCACCGAAAATCCGTAAACTACTGTCTCTGCTTATTGCGGAAGTCTATACTGGTGAAGTTTAAATAGACGATTTTCAATTCTGTTGGAGTCATCATATTATCACATACATGTGGGGATGTTGTTGTTGCTGTTGATGATACGATGTTACTACTCAGATATCATACTACCGTGGTGTAAAGGTTATATATGAGATGGTGTATCAAAGCAAAAAGTCTCACCTCCCGTGTAATGTTTTGTTACTACAACACTTGCACTACCAACGGTAATAGGGATATAGTCATAATATTATGTAGATTCATGATATTCTAGTATATATTGTTGAGAAAAGTGAATCTGGTAAATGGGAAATGAAGTATTTTTTGGGTTTCAGTTTCATATATGATGTTTATATAATTTATAGCATTTTCTTTTATATTCAATAGTCAATAGGTAGGTACATAATATATGTAACATAGTGTAGTAGTGGCGGAGGCAATATGCGATGGCGATAGGGAAGTGATGCACTAAACAAAAAAAGAAGTGATAAAAAGGTTTAAGGAAGTGTAATATACAAGGCAGAGTGTAAGACTGCATATATAGTGCATGCATATAAACTTTTTCATGAGAACTGAGAACGGAGCTAGACGAGACCCATGATCCACCAAAGAATCAGAGACGGGACGGGAAAGAGACAATACTACACTGAGATGTGAGATGAATCGTAAATATGTAGTAGTAGTAGTAGTAATAATAATATCATAATAAGACATACCGATACTCCGGATCAGTCGTATTCCATGCTGACAAAGCCCGTTTTTACTTGAGGTTTTTCTTAAAATACCAGCAAAGAAATAAAAGTAGGAAGCAAGCAGAGCGTTTGCACATATCCATGTTGTACAATAAAATGATATCTGATGGATGATGAATACAAGCTACTCATTCATATAAAATTGTTTTTTAGGTTTATGCAGAATCTTGTATTTATCATAGTCATCTAGTAGAGAGTGCAGTGGTTTAATTCGACATTACTGAATGAAGAGAGTGAGAGATCTATTTGATTATTACACTGTACTGGCAAATCAACACTGAACATTATGTTACATTTAGCAGTTCAATAAAGAGGAACAAGGAACAGGTAGACCCGATGTAAAGACGGGAGAGCAAAATGTTACAATGGTATGGCTTTGAGTAATTGGGCAATGAGAAAAATGTGATAATTTATTTGTGGTTCATAGTCAATAGTTGCATATTATGCAGCATGCAAAAAAGATATTTTGCGTCGGTAGCAAGCAGTATAGTACCTGTACTTAATTTGATACGGGGCACTGTGTGAAATTCTTGTCCAAACCCCTGACAATATACCCAATATTTGTTGCAAAGAAGATAATAATAATTCCTTTACCAATTTCAAGGTTATTTGCATTTTTGCCACTATATTTGGTATTTTATTTTAATGGTTACCTTTCTGTAAATACTGCGAGTAAGTTGAGTTTTCGTTTTTAATTCCACGTATTAGCAACTATTCAAATTCTAATGTATCCCAACCCAAATGTACACTTTCTCAAAAGATGACTTTTTGGGGTTAGCTGAGACAAAATAAAAATAGTTTCAGAAATGCAATTATTATTTGTCACCTAAATAACGTAAAATCAAATGATAAAAAATAATAATGATAACGGCGATTACATGTATTTTTCTGTAGTTTTATTTTTCGATAAAGAAAATTATATTGATACAACTTTACTCGTATTCTACGCATAGTATAATTAGTTTATAATAATTTAGCTGTTTGTACTATTATATATAGTATTCTTATTTTTTTCAATCAGTAAATAAATCATTCACAATCCATCCCCATTATGTAATGACACACCTGGCACAGCTGCATCCTTGTTTGTCAGAGGTATCTGCTTGACTTGGACTTGGAGGGCGAGATGTTACTGTCGTAGTCGTAGGAGCCTCGTTAGCCGTATTTTGAACATTATTGGTGCTTGTAGAGATTGCGTCGTCGTCTTCATCCTCTTCTAGAACAATGCTTAGTCCTCCGACGGCGACAACACTAACACTTTCTGTATCAGATACCATATCAGGAATGGCTTTTGGAATTATTTCTCCCGGAGATAAAAGTCGAAATGATGCAATGGTGTCTGGTTCAAGGTCGGTTTTTTCAATAGTGAACGTGGTATTCATCGTAGCAGAGGGATCCTGTAAGGCATCAAACCTTTCAGTTTCTTCTGCTGGGTATTCGTTTACGATGAAAGACTTGCTTTCCGGTTCGTTCACCGACTCCTTAGGTATGCTCTTTTTTGCGTTTGCATTCTGAACGTCAATTATATTTTCATGAGTTTTTTTGATTACCACGTTGTTGTCTGAAACAAAAATGGGATTTTCATCATCACTTTCAGCAGTTCCTTCCATGAGATTTGTAAACTTGTCCAAACTTTTGGTCAAGATTGAGTCCACTTCATTCCCAATGTACTTTGCTTCCACTGGATTTTGAATTTTAAAGATTTGTATTGTCTCCTTGAAGGACTCTCTTATCATTTTCTTGGAGTTTTCTTTAGCATCATCCATGGATTCATCTATTGTTTCAAGACTAGGATAGTGGTGAGATGAGCCAGCAAAGTCTTCATTGCTGCTACCATTTGCTTTGAGTAACGAAACTGAAGACATTTCTGAAACAACAGAAGACGTGGCACTGTCGGTCTGCGCAACATTTTCAATCAAGATAATCGCTTCCTTGGAAGGCGTTTTCCTGGTTATAACTGGAGTATCTAGTACTGTATACTCGTCAGTTGTAGTATCCAGTTTCAGATCAAATATTTGCTCCGGTTCATCCTCATGTGTGTCATCAGCCGTACGAACTTCTGGTGGACCTTCGTGAAAATGAACATTTTTCATACCTCCAGATCCAGATTTCTGAGTTTCCAATGGAGTAGTCGGTAAATCAGACGAAAGGTTTCGCTCCATAGAATTCTCCAAACTGTTGATCTGTGTGATGATAAAGTATTAAAATACATCATAATTTAATTTACGTTTCGTTAGCTTGCATAAAATCATGCATGGAAATTAAAAACATATTTAGCATACATACATTGTGCAGAGATGATGGAGAACAAGGAGGAACCACTAGTTTTGAAGAATTGCCATCGTGCGTATTATTTAAATCTTGGGACATGGTAAATGATCTGCCATGCTGATAAGCTCCCAGTCGATTGTCCTCTTCCTCGTGAACAGGCTCCAAAATTCGAGATAATATTTTGCATTTTGCAATTTGAAGCAAAGTTTCGACTGAATGTGTAGGACCCCTGTTATTGCCAGAATTTACGGACGATTCTCCCCTCATCATCCCTGTTTCTTCGTTACTTCCATGACTCTGTTGTAAGTCGGATGCTTCTAGCATGGGATCATTCATGACCTCCTCCTCGGGAATGCTCGTAACAGTGGTTAGTGATGGCTCTACGCACACCGAGGATATTTCCTGATCTAGCTCAATTTCATGACATGTTGTCTCCGACTCAGTTCCAGTTTCAGTTTCTTCTCCTTCCCTATATACATCTTCGGAGTTTTGGCTAAACTCATTTTCCGTTCCATCATCTACTCCTGAAATGGAGCCAACACCGTCCACGACCCCTGCCTTTGCAGCTGCCTTTTTCTCTCTTCGTCGTCGGTTCTTTCGTTTCCTTTTTGAAGATCTCTTACTGGCTGGAGATGAGCTTTTATTACGACTGCTGTTACTTTTAATGGAGACGCCATCATCGCCCTCGCTTTTCAATAACAAACTTTCTTCAGGTGTAGGAACGTCACCACCTTCTCCAAAGTCCTTAGCTCTTTGTGGTAAATGCAGGTCTAAGATAAGCTCTCCTTCAGATTTCTCTATTATAAAAATCCATTACAAATGCATATTATTTAATTTAGTTTTATAAAGCGAGGGGCATGTTATTCACAAATTGCAAAGTAAACGAAGAAAAGTAGTGGCCTATTTTACCTCTAGTAGCTCCAACAATGTCAGCAACGTCCATCTGTTCCTGCTCACTCATTGTTACACTACTCGTCTTCTATGTACTCGAAACCGTATAAAGTACCACTGATGAAACAGGAACTGACAAAATCAAAGTAAAAATCACAAAAGTTATTTTGCAAATTGATAATAAGCACACAACAACAATAAAAAAAATGAATGAAATAAACTTGCTGCGTACAAAAATCATCAATTGTGGGCCTGTATAATTGGTTGGAGTGGCAGGGGGAAACAAATCTTGAATAATAGCTTCTTGATCATCAACTCCTACTTCCGCTGCATGTGCGAGTAAAGTATACGTTAATTTCGCTAAAATTATCAAGTAAAGGACTGCAACCGTCAATCTTGAGGGTGGGAGGAAAATAATCATAAAAAAAGAAACTATAAACAAACAAAAGAGAGGCCGGCCTATTGCTTCGCTCCCTGAAGGTAGTAGTTGGCACGCAGGTATGACAAACTTTCTCTATGCAAAAGAGAAAAACGAAATGCTGAAGAGGAGCGAGTTTTTTATCTTTCAACAATTTATATCAGTGCAAATGCGTTACTCCAAAAAATGGAAACAAAATTTTTGTCGATTTGATTCATAAAAAAAGTTGTGTTTGGCTATATACTGGGCAGACTGCAATTTATTGATTAGATGTCAAGTAATATTAGTAATTATAATTTGCACCCTTGTTATAATATGCTATAAAGTTTCCTTAGGAATTTTACATGAATGACGACTGACAGGGATACGTAGTGTGAAATGCAATGACAAAAATGACAATGATCTTTGACTTTTGAACGAATCAAAAATAATTTCATCCTACTTTGATTTGGAAGCAAGTGACGCGGGGAAATTACACGTTGCATAATAGGTAAACTGACGACTGTTGTGGGTTTTTACTGTAATTTCTTCATTATGATAAGTGCAAAATGTTAACGAAAAGCAAAAGTGCATTTGAATGAAAAAGTTTATGATTGGTTACAAGTAGCCTTTATGTAATAATAATGATTGAAATTTTTCATAAATATCTTCAGTTTTATTACCCCTTTATTCAGGACCAGAACATAATACACTCACAAATAATAGTTTCCTTAGGAATTTTACATGAATGACGACTGACAGGGATACGTAGTGTGAAATGCAATGACAAAAATGACAATGATCTTTGACTTTTGAACGAATCAATAATAATTTCATCCCACTTTGATTTGGAAGCAAGTGACGCGGGGAAATTACACGTCGCATAATAGGTAAACTGACGACTGTTGTGGGTTTTACTGTAATTTCTTCATTATGATAAATGCAAAATGTTAATGAAAAGCAAAGGTGCATTTGAATGAAAAAGTTTATGATTGGTTATAAGTAACCTTTATGTAATAATGATTGGAATTTTTCATAAATATCTTCAGTTTTATTACCCCTTTATTCAGGACCAGAACATAATACACTCACAAATAATCATCATCAGGTATATAAAGCTTCAAAAAAAAAATAACAATTGATTTCCTTTGACATATATGATTTCTACACACAGATCATGATCATACAATATTCGTAACGTTTCTTTGTAAAAGAAACTATTCTTACATGTGCTTCGAAGACGCATTTACAGGATTTACTAATTTGTAATAAGGTAATATGCAAGAAATGCAGTGGGTTGGGTAGTTTTGTTTTAGAAACCAAAATATCAGAAATGAAGTTGATAAATTAAAGTTGATATAAAAAAGCCTCTAATATACACACATTCATTCACCATTCACAAACACTCACGAAAACTCAAATTGTAAAATAAAAATGATCGAAATACGTAAATTGTAACAACAATAATAATAATCACAATATATCTGTAAAGTAAAGTTAACTGCGTTGTTCTCTCCAATCAGTTTTGTATTCCTTAATATGTTCGTAGAAATTGGAATCTAGATCGAAATAATGTAGTTTGTTGATTTGATACTCTGTCGTTATACATAATTATATATAAATATTATCTGCACTAGAGAGTTTTTGTGGACTTTCATTAAAGTTCGTCGTGTTCTGTATCAATGGCATCTCCAGCATCATCATCTGCGTCTTCCTCCGGGATGGTCGCACTATCGTCGTCCTCTTGCACTTCCTCCTCATCCTCGACTTCTTCATCCATCGGTACACCAAGTGACTCCCTCATCATTTTTTCGACGGTATCGGCAAAGTCTACAGTATCCTTGAGCATGTAGCCGGATCTGAGAGTGGCAGTGCGGAATAACGTGAGAGCAGTCTCCTTTGCCACAGGATCAGCAGGGTCGTCATTTACACGTCGGAGCAATTCCTTCATCAGAGGATGACGAGGGTTGATTTCGAATGTTTTCTTTTGGTTCAAGTAATACCTGAACATAAAATAAATTCAAATTATCTTTTTTTCACATGCTTTTAGATTATAATAACGCTAAACACACAAAAAAAAGAATTTATGGTCTCGTCGTACAAACATTAGCAAAAAAACAAATAAAATAAAAATAAATAAAAAAGTTTTTTAAAAAGCATACTCTCGGCTAATATCGTTGGCTTTAGAATGCGTTTGTGACAAAATGATACGTTCCATATTTCCAGTCCAACCAAATTGGGAGGTAACAAGAGCACAAGGACTTGCTTCAAGCCTCTCACTGACCTGGGCCTTTAAAATCTAGATAAAGAAACAGCAAAACTATGTCACTTACGATTTTGCATTATCATCTTGCTTTTGGTGAGGATTGGACAGAGCCATTCTCTCCATATTACCAGTCCAGGCATACGTGCCTGCTACTAAGGCACAAGGCGATGTTTGTAATCGCTCAGATATAATAGCTTTCAAAATCTATCGTTAGTATATCCGTAAAGTGCAGCGTGAAATTTAAATGTTAGCAAAAAAAACCTTGAAACTTGGCACCTTTAGATTTGTTATCATATTTTAATAAAATTATGAACGAAACGCCGTTCTCATTATTATTATGAATCAATATTAATGACGCACTGAGATCACGAACGCTGGTATCCTCCAAGTAATTCAGAGCTTCGGGCTTCATTTGCAATCTGCAAAAATGGACAATATGTTTACACGCATTCATAAGAAGAAAACTTGCTACTGCAGCGCAGTTATTTTGAAAAGTTTGAACTTTGGCTGTACAATCGATATGGTTAATGCGGCTGAGCTTTTCACTTACGTGACTTGAGTTCCACGTTTGAGTGTATCGCCACGTGGGTCTTCAACAATGGAGAAGGATCCAGAGTCAGACTCCCAAATGTATTGCTGGTCGGTGTTAGATTTGCTGGTAACTACCACACGGTCGGCAACTGAAAATTACAAAATCAATTATAATTGATTCTTGCTTGATGCAAAACACATCATGTGTTACACATGCCATTTAAATAATGTTCTTTCATTTAATCAAGTTATTTACCCAAGAAAGAAGAATAAAATCCAACACCAAACTGTCCAATGAGATCCGTAAGTTCACTCGTATCTGAAGCTGACTGCATCTTTTCCAAGAAATCACTTGTTCCAGACTTTGCAATAGTACCAAGATTCTTGACAAGTTCCTCCTTGGTCATACCAATACCAGTGTCCGTGATATGAATGTTTCGGGATTCCTTGTCCACTCGTATTCTAATACTCATCTCTTGCGTTGCATCCAGCACCGATTTATCAGTAATTGCAAGTAATCTCAGTTTGTCAAGGGCATCAGATGCGTTGGAAATAAGTTCTCTCAAGAAGATCTCCTTGTTCTTGTAAAGGGAATTGATGATCAACTTCATCATTCGGTTGACCTCAGCCTAAAAACAAAATACATAATATGACATTATCAACACATTTCTATAGTTCGCCTAAAAGTATGAAGGACACTTGACACTTATCACTTCAAAGTCAAGTCAAAAGTTTCATTTTAAAGTTCATGAACATATGTTGTAAATAGGCATACCTGAAACTGAAATTTCTCTGCCCTATCCCTCAATTCCTTGATTTGAGCAACATTGAGCCCATCCAATTTGATTGCTTCCTCTTCCCGCTGAACCACTCCATCGTCAGTTCTCGAACCTTCCTTGTCAGCTCCTAAATCCAAATTTACTCTCGGTGCTGCCCCTTCATCCACATCCGCGTCAAATTTCAAGTCCGCCCTACAACTCGTCAGCCCTAAAAATAAAATAAACTCATTGTTTCATTACCAACATTCATGATCATGATCACATCATCACAAATAACAAAAAGGGCCTTTTTAAAGGGCACGTATAAAAAATTACCTATTAGAAGTAAAACAACCAGCGACACCCAAATTTTGGGCATGTTGATAAAAATGATTTTAAAAACACCGATACACAAAAAAAAATCTGCTAAAAATGTCACAAACTTCCAGAAAAACTGTCAACTTTTAAATCTCAACTAATATTAAATTCTGGCACAATTCCACGCAAAAGGCTACTCGTTCCTTTTCTCTCCTCTATAATACGTGTAGTTCCACACCAGTTGAATCTCAATTTGTTAATGAATCTTCAATTGTAAAGTAGCAAGGTATTTTTTTCTAGACGCCACGCACGCAACTGAACTAACAGTTTACTTTTGTCTCGGCCTTCTTTAGTCGTCGTGTCAAAATTCACTTGCTCGTTGTTTCGTCGAAGAGCAAACAGCAGAAAAATTAACACCCTACCAAAATGCCAAAAACTTGTGTGTAAACCTGAGTTCATGTATAATCCAGTTGTTTTCATGAAGTTGCATCTGGCACCAATCAAAATCCTCCACGAATCCTTTGCCCCACCTTCACCTCAGTTGGCTAGCTCTGATAGGTTTTGCTACGCCGATGAACAATTTCAACTGAGATGGGATAAAAAGCGCTAGAATATTCCACAAATGGGAAATCTATGGTAGGAACGGTTCCCCTTTCTTTGTGCATTAAGCAGGTGAGATGAAGGTTGAGCATGTGTTCAGAAGGAGGCATTGAGCGTTTTTGTTTACCTGTGAAAATGGTGGAAGGAGAAGCATCAAACTTTTTTCCGTTGTTTACTTCGAGTCCAAGATTTGTTGTCAGTTTGCTGTTTTTTTTGCTTTGCGAAAGGGTTAGTAGAGCATTGAGTACATGGAACACAGGTAGTTTAATGACTTTTTGGTTGGACTTTGCTTGGAAGCATGTGATTTTAGTTTTGTTCTAATTTAAAATAATTCATTATTGTTTGTAGTTTTTGTAAATTACTGTTTAACGGCGGGGGCTTGGACTTACTTTGTTTTCTTTAGGGTGTTCTTTCTGTTAATATTACCCGAATTTCATTAAAGTTTTGATATTGTCAAAATATTTCTTGTTTGACGATATAATATCGTTGATATTATATAAATTATTATACGTAATGCTTTAATTGCAAAAGGTGAAAGGTTAAAAATAATGGAGAATTGAAAAGAATTTGTGGGGCTTGCACAGTGGGAGTATTTAATTGTTCACCAATCACCTGACACCGGACCTCAGTCAGTGGAATTGGTTTGGTGACATTCAAAAGTCAAAAGTTATAATATATAAAGACACAATGTCTTCAAGATCATTGAATGCAACAATCGACGACCCTCGGCTGAAGGAGATGTATGTAGACTGTTGTCAAAGGTTGAGTAAAGTGATGGACGTTGCCCAGTCACACGAGTTCAATGATCACGGCAAAAAGCAGGACAAGCTCAAAAACAAGTTGATGGATGAGGTTCACAAAATTTATGATGATGTATGTCAGAAACTACGTCTTTCTATCTGTAAATCAATTACTGTATTTGATTATTTTTTTAAAGACTAATTTATACATATCCATTTTTTGTTTCAGTGCGGATTGAAGATTTTTTCAGAGACTCTGTTCCGGATGATGATCGTCCCATTTCAAGTCAAAGACAACCCCTATGTGATAAATGTCATTGATTTTTTCTTTATCATTATATCTGACGAAAATTGGG
>JAITYZ010002352.1:0-16002 GCA_027744595.1 Paronellides praefectus
CTCCATTTGATTTTCTCTCTCTCTCGCGCGCTCTTTCACAGTGTCTACATGTCTATTAAACTCAATAAGTAAGTGCAATACAATTGACAATAAACATGTAAGTAAAAGCGACGACACAACATTGTAAAATTATTACATTTTTTTTGTTTACACATTTCCCTGCACATAGCTTTTCTAACAATAATGATGGTGGTTGTAGTTGTAGGAATTCTATATATTTTTATTTTCTTGTTCCTTTTTGTTAATTAAAAAAAAATTGCACTTGTTCGTCAAAACAAAATCAAAATTTTGTGGACGACACAACACCGACTGATTGTGAGATACTGGGTCGTTCTATTAATTTCACGATTATATATACTACACTTTATGTATATATAAAACATTCATACTAATTATAATGCTCAATACTTTTTCTTCTTTTTTTGTTTTTCGTCATGTAAACATTCAAACTGGATGACAAGATTTGTTTCGTGAGAAAAGTCTATGTATTTTTAGTTTTAAGATTTCTACAAAAAAAATCCAACCAGTTGATTGCAACTTGCCCACTTCTTTGCACGATTACAACGTCAACAGTAACAATAATTAAAATAATAATAATTAAATCCAATAATACCATTTTAATCGGCAACCTACATTTTCACTCACAATTTTCTTTTTAAAATTCCAAGACTTTCTCTGTTTAAAAAAAACTATATTCATTTAAAAAGACACACAAGAGAACCTGACCAACAATTTTGTTTGTTTTTCTTCATGTTATTATGATGATGATGATTGCTTAAAATTCTCAACTAACAAGAAAATAAAAAATTCAAATCAACAATTGACGACGAATGATAAAAGTATACATGTTATACATGAAGTTATAAAATTTTTCATAATAATATTCTACATGATCACTCTATAACATTATTATTATACTATACTTTGGCCTCCTAAGTTAAAATGGCAAAAAAATCAGTATTTGATTGGATGGTGTTTATATATTTATATATCTATATGAATAAAACATGATTGGTGTTGATTATCAAAAAGAAATTATAGAACGCTGCTAATCTATAACACATATATATTATGAATATGAATCACTTTTTATTAATAGCTACATTACTAAAAAAATTATTGTTATTATTATTGTTATTATTATTATTATTTTAAGCTTCAAAAAACAAAACAAAATAAAATCACTAACATGCCTGAAGAGAAGAAATGAAAAATAAACAGTTTTTGTGTTGTGTGTAAAGCCAAAAAAGATAGCGCAACAACATATAATAAACTTATTCTCATTTCCAGGTTTAAAATAATTATATAGTCTTTAAGATAGTAGTAGTAGTAGTAGTAATAGTAGTTGTTGTAATCATAATGATAATTATATTTGTAAAATGTGTGTCTGTGTAAACCGCACCTGAGCACCAAGTGATTAATTTATGGTTGCTGCTGAGAAGTAGCAAATATAACGTAATATGCATCTACGACCTAATATTCTATAGTAATAATAATAAGATATTTAACATGCCTATCAATATAAATATAATACTTATAATAATAAATAAACAAGCAAACTCTGTCTCTCTGGTCCATATATTTCTACCTTAAACTTAAATACCTACACAAATATATTTTATCATCATCATCATCAAGCCTACTTTTTCTTCATATTTATAATCAGAAAATCTGACACAAAAAAAACTAAAAAAAATCTATTTCATTATATCTCTGCTCCTATTTTGATTTATGTTGCTATATACACATTTTTTATGCAGATCTGCAGTTCATTATCATCATCATGTAATATTTGGCAGTCAGAGGGAAAAACAACAAAAGAGTAGACAAAAAAATCTTTCAAGTGTCGTCACATAATTCACGAACAAGAAACACAATAATTTTTTTTAAAGTCTACACTTTTTTAAAAGTTTGGTTGGTTTTTTTGGCTAAAAAATAATATTATACAACAACTGCATACCTATCATGTGTATATTGTACACACTTATAAACTCTTTAAAATAGCTTAGCGGTGAGTGATGCTTTTTATTTTGTTTACATGATTGACAAAAGATTTGCTCAGTCCATTTTTTTTAGTAAATAGCACAAAAACAAAAGTTGATCAAGGAAACAAGACTATTTGCTTTTTCTTCTTTTCTCTCACAAAACAACTTTGAATCCCTGCTGGTAAAGTACTCTTCATTTTTAAATTGGTTTTCTCTACTTTTTTTCTTCACTTTTTCCACAAGCTGTGATTTTGGAATGATGCTGCTCCTTTGCGTCTCTCAATGTATCTTTCTATATCTGTATGTATACAAGATACTATTATGATTGAACATTCTTCTCTAGCGAAACTGAAGACAGGTTTGATTTTCTATTGCTGTTGCTTTGTTTCCAACAGAGTGAAGGAATGGGAGTGACCGTTGAATAAGTATTTTGACAAATTTAAAATGCAACATTGTATTATTTGTTCCCTACTCACAAAACACTACCACCACGACCACCATCATCATCAATCACCACAAAAGAGTTACCATGTCAACAAAACTACATAATGTTTTTAGAGACGTAATTATATGATGACAGCTACAATTTAAGAACACCTTGTCCAGCTCAGCTCTACAAACTACTACACACATAAAATTGATCATCATTATTATTATTATTATTGTTTCCTATACAACACCATCCATCAACATAATATATATTATCAAGACAGCTCGAAACACAAATTTTACCGGACACAGTTGGTAATATGTAAACAACGACACAATTAATTATATATTTATATATATGTAATATATAATATAATATTATTTTGTATTGACAATAATAATAACAATAATAATAATAATAATACACAGTTTATTAAAGTTTCTTTTTTTATGCGTACGAATGTTCTTACACGGTTTTCACTGTTCCTTATTTCCCTACACTAACAACTATAGTAAATAGGTTACCTGCACAATATTTTTTTTTGTAAAATAAACGTAATATGTAGTAGCCCTATAACAGAAGAGTAATGATATTAACAATAATTAAAACTAATAATACGTCTCTTTTACAGTTGGAGTTGTTGTTTTTTAATGATGATTTGTCTTACTTGAACCAAAAAAAAACAAAAAAGTTATGTGATATTATGTACATAACAATAGTATATTTAGATATTAATTAATAATAATAATAATAATAATAATAATAATAATGTATACACACACGCACAAAAAATTTTACGAATGATGATACCAGCCTCTATGTATATCAAGAATTTTTTTTCCTACATACATAATAAGAATAATAATAATAATGATAATAATAACATACTTTTTACTTACATAATATTTCTTTTTTGTTTTTAAACATTTACTTTTACAAACAGTTGTTATTCAATATATTATAATAATTATTATTATTGTTAATTAAAACACGGTTCATTCAAATGAATTATTACAAGAACATTTTTCAGCTTTTTTTATATTTGTTTTCCCAATAAAATGAATAAAAGCTTGCTTTCTTTGCTCGAATTATTTTTTTTATTGTTAAAAAGCACTCTTTTTTTACTCGGATATTTTCTTAAAAATCAGCAAACTCCTTTGCACAACGTTCTGTAGATGATATACGAAGAACCTCTTCTTCATAGTCATCAAAATTGCTCGTATCACCAGATCCCTTACATTTCGGAATAAAGGGCGCCTCAACCTGTTCAAAAACAAAAGTAACAGAGAATTATTGACATTGAATAATAATAATATTAATAATAACAGCGGCCATGACAGAGATGCTTCCCATAAAAGTTTTAACAGCAAAAATAATAATAATAATAATAAAAAAGCGATCCCAAATGACATGTTTTACTGAAACAATCGATGGAGACTTAATATTCACTGAAACATAGCTGAGATAAATGTAAAGGAGGATGTCGACAAACACGTGGTATAACCCCAGACAAAAAATTTACCAGCGAGCGTTGACAATAAACAAGTAAACTATTAAGGTGAAATAAAATTATTTCAATGCACAAGGTTTTTTCTTCACAGATGGACTACATAATTTCCCTGAGACTGAATATAAAATAGGTATGCACGAGTTTTCCCAAGAAACACACAAGAATGATTTGTGACAAATGGCAAAAAATATGAAGTTACAGCTTTCCCAAAAAACATTTAAATTTTGTTCCCCGGAAAATATCAAGTGAAAATGTGTGCAGTATACTAACACTAAAATAATAATCCTGGCAATTTGGGTACAGGGAAAGTTTAAAATTCTTGAAAATGTCCATCGTAAGGATCGTCAGGTGAGTATTTAAACACGTTTCTATCCTCTGGAACTGGCTCAAAATAGCGTGAATCTCCTGGATGATTTACTTTGGGTTTCAGCGGAGCAATGTCCTACGCTCCGTTAAACAGTTTTTCAATTTGTTATTTTGTCAAGTATAATTTAGTGGTGAAAAAGTGAATATTAAAATAAAAGAACAGGTGAAAAATAAGTGGTGGAAGAGAAAGTTGAAAAGAGGGAAAAACGTACCTTCTTCTGGAAAATAGCAATCCAGTCTGTGGTCGCAAACCATCTATGGCTTTTGATATCGTTTACCCCGTTTTTCAAATTACCATATCTTTTGGTAAGGTCCACCTAAATAATATATATATAAAAAAATGTAAAGATTAATGTAACAAGTGCACACGGGTCGTCAAAAGTACTGTGCTCGATGAACAGAGAGTAGTAGAAAAAATTTAATGAGGATTTTGCCGTTGCGAGAAATAGAAAAGCATGTTTACTTACATCTTTAAACTTTAAACATCGCCCACTTTTAAATTTAAAGCTATATATTTTCACAATTCTCTCACCTTAATATACCCTTGACTGTCAATCAGCAGATTTTCCGGTTTCAGATCCCTGTAGATCAAGTCTAAATAGTGCAGGTACTCAAATACCAGGACTATCTGGGCAGCATAAAACCGTGAGTGGGGTTCACTGTCATCATCCCAAACAAAAAGTTTGCACAATTAATATTCCCATTCCCATCAACACAACTCCTCACAAACTCATCGCAATCCACATAACATTCATCATCATAATAATAGTAATAAATAATAATAAGTATTATATAAACAATACTATAACTACAGGACAAGTTCCATTCCACTACATTCTACAACAAGTAAAAAATAAAAATAAATAAATAAAATAATAATAATAATAATAAACAAAAGAAGGAAATGATTAAAAACAGGCAGAAGGTAGGCAAGTGTTCTAAAAAAAATACTAATCAATAATCTACTACACAATTTTCGCAGAGATCATGCAAACTCCAGCAAATTGATTGCGAGAGCAGGAAACAAATGTGTTAATGACTTTTCATAGAAAAAGGGGAAAAACATATAATATGTATCTATGTCTATATGTGTATATATGGCATTCACTCAATCGAATTAAAATCAAAGAACATCAATTCACTCTTGTCTTTCAATCTAATTGTCAAAATCAAATCACAACATGCTTCAATAATTTAACTCAAATACTTAAAATACTGGAAAAATAACGAATGAAGCAAAATTACAAATTTATAAAAAGGGTAACTAAAACTAAACTACTGTGAAATGCAAAAGTATAGATGCAAATTTCACAAATAACTCTTGAGAAAATATCAAAAAAACAGTAGAATAAATGAAAAGATAAGAGCGAGAGAAAGAGAAAGAAAGATGCAGGTAGGCATCCATTGAGGTAGGGTGGTAAAAAAAATCATCATAATATGGAACGTAGCAAACTAATTCAAAACTACATTTCTACTAATACGCAAATATCTCTATTCCATTGCTATTCTAGTAATAATGTTTTTAAAATAAAATAATTGAATAAATTACAGCTTAAAAATTAAATACATGCTTTTCACAACAAACTAATTTAAAGAGAATAAGAGTGAAAAAAAATAAAACTTTTTATTTTCGAAACTACAGTCATTGTGTTCTATTTACTACTACTGCTTGTTAACTCTAGCTTTTGGCTTTTTTTCTACTGTTTACTTCAAAAGATTTAAAAAAAATTATATCTCTAGTAAATCTCTCTAGATACTTGTCAATGAAAAATTGACAAAATGTGTTTTTTTTGTTTTGTGTGTTTATTTTGTTTGCTGCCATCGCTGCTGCTTACCTAAAGCGACCTGTTTTTCTCAAATGTGAAAACATTTCCCCGCCGGGAATATACTCTAGTACCATGTATAGATTGGAATTGTCCTGTAATAAGTTCATACAAAACAAGATTGACAAATTAGAGAGGGGAATGTGCAAGGGCACAGGTCACCCAGCGTACCTAAATCTTCCAAGTCTGCGCAGATGGGAAAACATTTCACCACCATTTACGTAATCCATCAGCATATACAGGTTCGTCGAGTCCTACACAAATAAATTACTTAACCATCTTGTACACAACAACAAAAGATATTTAGAATATTTTGCCAACCAGCAAAAATAATACACCCCCGCGTTTCCCAGTACCCCATTGCTGAATCTCCTTCATAATTTTGGCATCAATTCAAATTAAAAAAAATAATCCCCCAAAATCTTTGTACATTTATTTTTGACGGTAATATTCTTTTTTTTTAAGTTTCACTTTGGAAACAAATGAGTAAGATTGAATATTAAAAAAGTAAGAATAAAAATAAAGTAGTTTTTTGTTTCAAAAATAGTGTAAGAAAGTGTAATAAGTAGACATACCTTAAAATGATACTTGAGAGTGACAAGGAACGGGAAGTTGATGGCATGTAGGATTTTCTTCTCGTTCAGCGTGTGTTCTACCTGCTTCAACTTAACAACCTTTTGCTTATCCAAAATTTTCATTGCGTAGTATTCTTTGGTGGCTTTGTGCTGCACAAGCATTACCCTTCCAAAGGAACCTGTTCCCAGAGTTTTCAAACGGTCAAAGTCATCCAGAACGGATGTGCTCTGCAAGTAAACAAAGGATGCAATGATAACAACAAAAAAAAATCCAAAATCCCAATTAATTTTTATGAAAAGTTGGAAAAAAAGAAGAAGAAAAGTTGTGATCCTCGTGTTTTACTGTTGTCGACAGTGTTGTTATTGGTGTTTTTACTTACCGGTGATGGATTTCGCCATTTCTCCTCAAATTCTTCCTTCGCCTTTTCCAACCACTCCCGCACTAAAAAATTCATCAAAATTTCAGATTAGTTTTTCATCGTCAAAATCATTGGTTTACATGTTATTCATATTTTTAAAATAACTACGAATTGTACATTAATATTATTATGATTAATTAAGAGAAAAAATAAGATACTGGTTTCGAAAGTGAAAGTGAAACTGAATAGTAATACTTTAGCTAATAACAACAGGTGACCAAATACTGTACTGTGAATACGGTCACGGTGACGTTATATAAAGGAAAAAACTTAAATAGTTAAAAAATAAATAATGTGAGCATATAATTATTATTAATACTATGATTGTTCTTGCTTTATTATTAGTGAATTTAAGGCATTTTATTTATTTATTTTAAAAGATAGATTATTGGTTGGACTGGTGAATGGTGATGTTGCTTTTTTAGTGGTTTTCGTTCAAGCACGTAATTTTGAATCAATAAATTATTTTTTGTTCAGTTTTTTATTGTTATTATTATTATTATTTTTAGCTTTACGTTGTTGTTACATGTTTCATTGAATAGTTGAGGGTGGAGTTAAAATAGATGTAAAATAATTATAATCAAAAAAGGTCATCTCGCTCTTCAAACAGTAGCAATCCCATAATATTTTTAACGGGAGAAAGAGTCGAGAAAATACCAATTTTCAAATGCATTCATCAAAAGTATGAATGTTTCGCATGTGCGACAGGTCACACGTAAAAAAAATTGTATTAACTAAATTGTAAATTATAAATTTTGTCGCTACTACTCTTATCCGGATTTTTTTTACCGGATATTGAAATTATATTCACCAAATAATACACTGTCAATTATCAATCAATTCTATAAAAAAGCGGTCACTTGTCAATTAAATGACTTTTTATAATGGGCATAATATAAAAAACACCAACCCAATTTTATTTTTATTTTTCCCTCTCCAATATTTTTCAAACCCAAAATTATCAACCAAATTTGTAACCAACTTGATTGAAATGTCATGAGTAACCTTTGACATACTTAACAATAACCATGGTATAAACCAATACCATTTTATTTTTTATTTCATTTTATCACATAAAAAGGTCCAGGACAACAGGCAAACACGATCAATATAATAAAATTTCACACCTTCGGCAAAGTAAGCAAGTAGTAATAAGTTATCACCGTCAAAATCAACGGTTATATCATCCGTCGCTTCCGTCATCTTCCCAGACTCTGCTTCTCTCTCACTCGCTCACTCACTCAACTCAAGTCAATAACACAAGCTCTCATCTAACAAGATAGCTGATGAGCCTTTCTTTAGTTTGCCTAGTTGGCTATTGATTTTGCTTGCTGCTATGACGCTCAATGTCACGTCATATGTCAAATCTCATCACATTAGCAATCAAACACAACAATCAATACACTAAATCCCGAGAAAATGTCACAAGGAAGAAAGTATGTATGAAGGAAACTATAGGTAGAGAAATAAAAAAGTTTTTTTTCTTTTAAGAAAGACTTTTTCTCCCGTCTGGTGTGCAGCAAGAGTAAGATGTACACAATAAACGAAGATATACGCACAATCACAAAGAGGAGCCCTGAACAGGTGCCTCGATACTCTGTACTACCAACAGTAATAATGATAATTATAATACATACAGGTATAAATATATTTATGTGTTTGTGAACACGTCGACTTGTTGAGTATAACTTTTTTGCTATTATCCATTACAATATTTTCCGTAAGGGGTTTTTCCTCTTTCTTGCAAAACATGAATGTGCCACATTCATGATCTCATGTTATTCAACAAAATGTTTTCCTCATCATTCTCACTCAACTCGTGTTACTTTCTCCGTGTCAAACTAGAAAATACAAGAAAAGTGTACAAACAAAGCCATCATTATTATTTATTACTATCTTAAAATATATCATCATAGCAAGCTACCGGCATGCCGTGATAGTTGGCAGCGGCACAGCGTAGTACTTTTTAAATGCCACTGGGCAAAGCTAAAGAGAGGAGCAGCGGCAACAACAACAATAATCACTAAATCACCTCACAACCAAAGTACAAGAACTGCACTAGCACAACTACCCAAAGAACAAGAAACAAGTTGTATATTTAGCTTCAAATTATGATGTACTGATAAAGATGATCACTAACTTTCACCACTACCGCCGAAATAAGAGAACACACTAAAAACAAATAGGTGTCTAAAAATAATTTACAACCATAAATATAAAGTAGGTATGTGTTTCTCTTTGTAAAACTTGGACAATATATATCCAGTGCTTGAGTAATGAGGATGATAGGAGTATGAGGGCGTCACCAAAAAGGTGAAAATTCAATTTTCCCAAGATTTTACCACCATCCTCCTCCTTCCACTTGTCCTCCTCCACTACTACTTCTTCTCCTACTATTGCCTCACTACGACAAAGTCAAAGTAATTTTTTTTCCCACGGAATGGGATAGCAGAGCGGTGGTGATAATATTTAAATTTCAAATGGCGAAGCGTAACTTATTTAATAGGATTAAATAACACCCTGCTACAAGTTAATTGGCACCATTAATTAATTTAAGAAGCAAGTTTCACTAGCAATTTTAACTTTTAACGGTTTATCCATACTATATCCATGCAACTCTCTCTCTAGCCTGAGTGAGCAAGAAAGCATCATAAAAAAACATATACGTATATTATATTGGAGTTGTAAAAACAAACTTTCTCCTCGCACATCTATTTATATACATCTCTATCTACCTATCTATATGTATCATGCTCTCACGCGGAGCGGGGTAGCGGCAAAACTAGTACCTCCCGCTTCCTTCCTACCAACACACAACTTTGTTGAGCTGTCGGCTAAACAATAGTTGGAAGAGGAAGAAGAATATCAACACACTGTCTGTTGTAAAGAGGCTCCAAGTAGAGGAACGCACATTACACGTAATAAAGTGAAATGACAACGATGACGTCGAATAAACCGAGAAAACACAAGTTTAAAAAGAAGGACGACTCACACAAAAAAAATCAATTTCCTTCATTTGTCCCCTAAAAATGGAAGATAAAAGTCCCTATCGTAGATGCACTTGTATGATTGTGTGTGTGTGGGTTCGTCTTTGTATTTTTTATATATGTCCCTGACTGAAAAGTGACTATCTTTTTTCTACCCTTTCAAAAAATAAAAAAAATAATAATAAAGATGGCTAATGAGTGGAGCAGCGAGGAAAGGATGCATGACGAGTGGCACCAACGCTATCCTACTGACTGAATCATGCTACAAATTATTACATTGGGTTTTATTTACGAGGACAATAACAAGATAGACATGAAGTATGAAGATGTTCACTTGGTTAGACTTGAAGATGATGATGTATGTATGTGCAATGGTAATAGTGTTGATAAGATAATTGAGGAGCGATAGAATCTGAAGAAAATTATGAAAAAACGATATAGTTTCGCTCCGCTCCCTTTTTAAGCCTCCAAACCAACAGCCACTTACTTTTCCCTTGTTTAGTATAACAAGTGCATACCTAATTACATTTTCCCTTCTTATCTTTTCTTCATAGTCATCATCACCAATAATGTAACAAAATCAACAGCATTATGTATTAATCAGCGCAGCAGAGAATAAAAATCGGGGTTTAGTAAGATTGTATTTCTCTTATTCTTTTTAAAAGAAAGAAAGTAGGAATGGAAAAGTGAAAAGATGAGAGTGGCAAGTATAAAGTGTGTCGACAGGGTAGACGCAGCAGCCTGCAGCAGACACTACACCAATATACATACACTTTTTCAGCGAATATCGCCAATACTTTCTGCTACGTCGTATCATCCTCAACAAAAACAAAAAAGTTGCTCAATAAGAAGAAAGAGTAAAAATATATTGTATGTGTGTAGGTATTTATTTGTCATCATCGTCACATCCTCTCTTCATCCTACGCCATCCTCATACATTTCATTTATAAATATATACACTTTATCTTCTACATTTCAATACACAAAAATAGTTGTTTCATTTGGCAATAAAGGAATACGATGATGATGATAGCTGCAGGTATATCTACATGACTGGATATATATATATATATATATATATTTGATTCTCGTTTGTTGCTGCAGGAAACATATCGTATGATCCTTGTAATCATAGCCATGAGAATAAAGACTAGAGGATAACAAACATCAATTCGAAAATGAGGTGGTTTGGTTTTTTAATGTCTTTTAATAGAATTCCATGTTTTTTTCCCTTTGTAGTTGGTTGGTAAAAACCTAAAATACACTGTCATCACTATATCTGCTTTTCAGAAAAAAAATTATCCATGTGACGCTGATGACGCTGATAATGATCTCGTTTTTCTCGTAATTTTATCCCTATTCACCCCGGTCTAAAAATAAATTTTCTCCTTTAAAAAATTAAAATTGTTACAAGAGATAATGCACTAGTGATTCTTTCTTTCTCTCTCTCTCTGTCTTACACACACTCGCACTGGATATCTCATTTTATTTTTCGCAACATCCAAATTTCACCACCAAAACTAGCAAAAATACATGATAAATTACTACATGCTTTGACGTATATATAGCACAGTGATACTTGTATTACCACAACCACATTACACCACTATCACCGCCAAGGCAACCGCAACATTTCAAATGGTAGAAAATGAATTTGAGGAGAAGAGGGAGGGGGAAAGAAGAGATGGTAACATTATATGAATTATTATTATCATTATTATTATTCTTATTAACAAGAAAATAATAATTTCACAACAAGATTTTTGTGGAAAGAGAGAGACTAATATAGAATTGAAATTGGAATCACGAAAACACACACGTAATGATATGTATACCCTTAGAAAAAAATAGATTTTTTTTGCTGTAGAAATCAAGTCTAGAAGCAAAATGCTTTGAAGTTGCTGGTTTTTTAGCAACTGTGTGGGAAAAAAAGTTGCTCTTGTTCTCTTTTATTATTTATTATTTTTTGATACTGAATAATATGATATTATACTATTACATGTATATCAAATATAAACATTGAAATAGTAGTGAAATATATATGAATTGTATTATATATATATATATTAGAAGAATTGATCTAAATATATATATTTTGTGTAATGTTTTAAAAAGAAGAGGAAATAGCAGATGAAATAAATAATATATTATGGATTGGTAGAGTTAAGCAGATAACTTTTTCTATGTTTCTCTGGTTTACTCGAGAGGGAATACGACATGACTTGAGGTTATTTTTTTTGTTGGAAGTAGAATAATAATAATAATAATAATACGCCAATATGCAGATTAGTTTTTTTACCTATTGGAATATATATACCTACATATGAATTGAGAGTTTAAGTACCAGCGACACTCACAAGCACACACACACACACACATGTTCTCTCTGCTGATGACGAGGACGAAGAAGTTTTTGGCTTATAAATATGCAACAGAGCACACACGGAATAAAACAGATAGAGAGAGAGAGAGAAAGAAAGAAACAAAAACGGTTTTAGTAAATGAAAATGAATTTATGCTGCAAAAAAAAAATTGGTCTGTTTCTGCTGCTTTTGCTGATGGTATATTTCATATGAGCATATTTGTATAACCCATAATAACAATCAGAGACTCTCTTTCTCATCATCAGAGTTGGAGTGGTCGTCGTCATCCTCCTCCTCATCAACAGGAGCAGTAACAGCAACAGCAGCAGCTCAGCTTATTTAGAATTATCTTCATATCTTGATCCTCTCTCTCTCTCTCACTCTAAATATTAGTGTTACATAGATATTTTTATGTGTGTATACACAACTAAAACAAGTCAAGTTGATAGTTTTTTTTTTCGAAAACGATAAAAGAGTCAAGCTTTTTTTCCCATCTGGTTTCGCAGAAAAAAAAACATGAGTGTACAAAAAAACAAGCAGCCATCCAATGCCATATAGCACGAGATTTATATACACACAAAATATTTATGTATGTATCATGTTTATAGAGATACACACACACACACACACACACACCAACATGATCATAAAAAAAATTCACAATCAGTACTGCACTAGATATGAATATACATATTATTAACAAAAAATTATAATAATAATAATGTTATGCATAAAAAAATGTGTGCAGGCAGAAAAAATAGAGGAAAAAACAAATGTCCTCATCTCTTTTTTAGCTATGTATATACCTACATAACAGCTTGCATGAGAATAGGGTCCTAATCAAATACAAACAGCTTTTTCTTTATCTTCTTCTCTTCTCTCCTTTTTTTGCTTAAATGTTCTAAAAAAGAATTTTGCATAAATATTATCATCCACATCAAGTCAAGTCGAATGAGAGAGATGCGGAGAGAATATATAATATATACATATACATGTGTATATATATGTATGGATGGCATGTGGTGGTGACATGGCTGATTTGATATCTCTGTATTTCTCTCCTCTTTCTCGCCTGCCTGGACCCATAATATTCTGCTCAGTTGATTGGGACAGAAGAAGGGATGGAAATGTGTATATAATTTTCATCATATTTTTTTCTCATTCTTTCTCAAATCATTTGTGTATTTTAGATAAATATAACGCGACAAGTAACACAGTTGAGTGGTTGAACGGAAGGTTATACACACTTGACTAGACACACTTTTTTCCCAGTTTCCTCTTTTGTGAAACAAGCACATGATGAAAAATATACATAAATATTACGCCCATATAATATACCTATTAGCTATATAGGAGATTACACAACAAAAGCCGGTAATACTATACACTCAACTCTCTGAAGATGAAGAAGAAAAAAAATGATCAGACAGACAGTCTGACTCATTCGGAGAAGTAAAAAATTAAAGAGGATGAAATAGATATATAGTTGGACAGATACTCTTTCTCGCTCTTTATTTTAATAACAATAAATTATTGTTGGACGCAGCAAAAGCAAATTGCTGGATTTAATTGCTGATTTTTTAAAAACAGCATTTTATTTTCAGCTTGCTTTTTGCTGTTTTTGTTGTTTTTGCTGTTTTTAACTTGGGGGCTATTTGATATCATATTTTCAGTACACTAATATCAAATCATTGCCTTATGTTATTTATTGATAGTCTGCATTCATTCTCCGTATTCGTGTAAACACACTGAAATCCGGTTTATAATATGATATTCAATGTTGCAACACTCACTTAAGTATAATTTTTTATTAAAAAGATGGATATTAAAGAAATCAATATTATTCATGGAATTTTAGAATTAAAAGACCATTATAATGTTTGATTTGTGTTTCATTTATGTTGTATGATGCACATTGCATACACTAAAAATAAAAACAGCAATTTTAAAAACAGCAATTGTAAAAAAAGCAAAAACAGCAAATAAAGCAAAAACAGCAGAAAGCAAATGTTTTTTCTAAAAACAGCGCTTTTTTTCCAACACTGGACAATAATAAGCTTCGATATGTGCTAAAGCGTGTAAACAAAACGATGATAGTAGTGTTTTTTATATATCATGATGTGGATCCTGTTGTGTAGCTGTATATTTGACTGGTAGGCTGGTTCATATGACGATGATGATGATGATGAAAACATGGGATGGCTGCTGCCGTGAAAATTTAAACTTTTTTTAAAAAAAAGAAGGAAAAGACTACTCGCTGTATAAAACATGTAGCAAGGAACACTACATGACTACTACCTCTTTTTTCTTGCTTGCTTTCTAGTCTTAATCTATTTTTCTTCTTTTCCAAAAAGATAAAAATACAAAAAAATTGAGGACTCGACAGCGTAAAAAATGTATGTTTGAATATATAGCGAGGGGAATGTGGAGTATGCATGAGTGGAACACTTTAATGAAGAAAGAATGAGAGAGCGAGCGCGCGAGATGAAAAAGATACATCACAAAATGTATCTCTGCTCTCTCCGGTAAAAAAATGTACGCATGTCATCATCAGCAACGTAGCATGTTGCTTAGCAAGTTGGCAAGATTACTAGGCATGTCACATGGACACTTGTACCTTTCTCCATCCTTTTTCTTTTTCCCTCTGCTTCATCAAAAAAAGGGAAAAGAGGAGAGAGAGAGAGAGAGAGAAAAAACACACAATTTTGCAAATTGTGCTGACTAAACGCATGATGATTAGCGATATCATCACTTGTTCTGTCTACGTGCAGCAGGATGGGCTCTCCCCCTCCATTTCTTTGTGTTCAGAGGTACAACCCAAACTAGCATGGGTACCTGCCTATACCCTTGTTCACTTTTTTTAAAACAAAATTTTATTTGAACATGACAAAGCAACTTGTTATTAAATATACATGTCTCTTTTTCCATTTCTCTCTATATGTATATATTGTATACATTTATATCTTTTACACTTACACTTAACTAAAATTTCGAATACTCGAAAAAAATTTTTTTTGCAAGTTGGAGGATCATCATCATCACAATTTCCACCCAAACAGCAAAACCTGATGAATGGAACAAGAGGACGAGGATTACATATTATTACTATACGAGAGCTACTACAATGCCTTGTTTCGTAAAAAAAGGGTGAAAGTTATAAGTATAACAATGTGCGAATGCAATGTACCTTCATCATCTTGATGACAAGCCACACATTTTTTGATGGAGGAGCCATTCCCACTTTGTATGTAGCTCTTTCTTTCAGGATTTTGTATCAGTGCTAAATATGTTTTCAAGTTAGGATGTATATACTGGGTAGGTAGTAGGTATATATTATAGATATAAATTTGTTTTAATAGGTATATTATAGAGAAAGAGAAGACAAGTTGTTGAAGAAAATCGAAGGTGTTTTGTAAGAGGAACGAGGATGATGATTAGGATGGCGGCGACGATGAGATGCTGCTGAGTTGACAATATGCTCTCCTCAAGCTTTCCTCTCCTCTTGCGCCGCAAAAAAAGTATACATAGTAAAAATATATTTTGC
>JAITYZ010002353.1:0-16349 GCA_027744595.1 Paronellides praefectus
TATTACAAAGGAAAAAAAACTACAACCAACCATCACTACCATATTATCATTGTTTTATTTCAGCATGTTTCCTATAAAAAAATACAATATATATCGTGCTATGAGTTGTCTCGCACTTTACAATACCCTATAAATTATTATAGATATTTTTTGTACAGGATGTTTCAGTCAACAAAAAAGTCAGGATGAATATTAATTATTATGCAACCGCAAACACCATCATCATAATCATCATAATATTGTTACTATTATAATATATTGCATAAAAATTTTATTTGTTCTAACTTTAAAATGATTATTCTTTATGGTCGTCATGCTTAAAATGTTTGAGAAGTTTCTTAGTTATTCCAGGATTTTTTTAGATGATTTTTTTCGTTTTTTTGTCCAGTTAGTTACTTCTTTTGTAGTAATTCATGAAATGAGGGAGGAGGAAAGTTTAAAAAAAACAAGTAATCGTTTTGTATTCTTATTGTCCTTAAATTAATTAATTAAATGAGTGCTAGTTATGTAAAATCTGTGAAGATATAGTCGTAACATACAAACATGGAAATGGTAAAAAAAATGAATTACTTGAGAAATATATGTGTACCTGAGAGCTGACATCAAAACAAAAAAAAAATACGAACGAAAACTGTGCAATGTTTTATTTTTCTTTTCGACGCTGGAGCACGATATTCTTATTTCATTCATTTCCACGTATTTTCTTGGAGAAATGTGTAGCATTGATTAAAAATAAAAGTCCAGAAAGTTTCCTTTTTCCTAATCCTTTCAAAATGCCATAAAATATATATAAAGTCATGGTTTATCTTCACCATTCGTTCGAGAGCCCACGCATATCATCATTAATTAAGTTTACCATAAAATGCTACTGTCATCGTATATTTGAAGAGTCCTGGCGCAAAATTTGTGGCACATTTCTTGCTCGTATTTCTGCTACCAACATGATCTCATGAATATGCTAATTACATTTACACAATTATTATTATGATTTACTTTTTACAAATGGTTTGCCGGTATGCATATTCATTCACTGGTATAATAATCATCTTTGATGCAACTAATGAAATCGTAATTTGTTTGTCGCATAAATTTAATTGTTTATTAACCACCAGGAGGAGACGTTTGAGTGTCAGTGATTAAAATAAATATGCTGATATGAGTTAAATCAAATAATTGCCACTGCTTTTTTAGAACAGGAAGAAATTTAATTTAAAACAATTTGGTAACACAGTTTATTTTCATATATTTTTTTACAGTAAAGTAGAATAATAATCAAGCTAGTAAAAGTACATCTATAATACCAACAGTATTGAAACACGAAGTTAAAAAAATGACAACAATAATAATACTGTATTTTTTATCTTGATACACATACACATATATTATGTTTATTATTTATAATTAATACATGATAATAATAATAATTTTCTAGCCATGATTAATTTTTGTTTGCATACACCAGCATTAGTGTTTCACAACATTCAGGTTTGATCATTTAAAGATCATTGCTTTAGTTTTACAAGATTAATGGAAAATCATGATAATGATGACCATATTTGTTTCAATGCAGAACAGATCTAGTAAATTGTCATCTTCCTACGTCTAAGATCTATTTAAATAGAGGAATTCCCTTTAAATACCAAGGTTTTCTCTAGTTTTATATCTTATTTTTCTGTAAATGTTTGACAACTGGTTTTCTACAAAGTTAAGCTGTCAAGTTTTTCCTAGCTAACTACGTAGCTAACATTCCTATAAATCTACCGGCTCCAAAGTGGAAAATGTGACTTTAAATAGCACTCCACTTCTTTCATAAAACCCTTGTTGCTTGCGAATGTAAACTCTTTCTTGTCGTATATTTTTCTTACGAAAATACAACTGGATGATAATTGCCTATTTCATGATAATGATGACAATTAATACCTTTTAAACTTAAACAAGTGACGGCGCGTATAAAGTAGATGACATGACTATTTAAATTAAAATCATAACTTAATCCACTGTAAAAGTAAAAGCACCACATCAACAAAGCGATTAGTAGATTTTTAGTCTGCGCTTTTAATTTTTTTTTTGCACAGGATACAACGACAGTATGATAATTTGCAGTACATAAATTGTCATAAGTGTTAAATTACGTAAAACTCTATTCAAACTTTACACGAGTATTTTGGAGAAATTTTACTAATTAAGCCAAGCTAATATGATTCATTATATGATTTATATAATATACATAATATATATGTATTGTTAGGTATATTTAAATATGTTATACTAATCAACAAGTTACGAAGCATACCGGATTTTGTTGGTGGAACCGGACGGGTATCATAGAGTTACTAAAAGAGTACCTAATAATATACATATCATTACAATAATAATGGTCTCATTTTGGTCTGCAAGTTTTTAAGATGTGCATTTTAAATTTGAATAGATACATACTTAAAGGTAATTATCAAAATGCAAACCAAATGTCCATGTCTAGAGAGAGAGAGAGTCTTATAAACGCAAGGATTAAAACACATGTTGCCTCTGTGTTGATTGTGGATGCCTGAAGCAGGAGGGGTGTGGGTATAAAATTAGTAGCCTGTCTCATATTTTTTCTCCTTCCAAAATGACACCGTTTCATACATAAGTCATTACCCTAACTAATAAAAACTGTATATTATTCATCAGACGGTAATCTCATCATAAAAACCCAAGTAACTAAGCTCACAGATTGTACAATGCTGGAAATGATGTTGTGATATGAGTAGGATTAGAATGCAGAGTTTAAAAAAATAGTCATGGTCAATGGTCACGAAATACGTCAACTTCAACAACATGACGCTTTCTGAGACACTAAACATTATTATTTTAATATAGGTCACCACACAACCAAACTGCTGTCTATGATCATAAATTATGATTCATAATGTAAGCTTCTTTGTTTGTTTATTTTTTTTTACTTCGGATGACATATGGTATACTGGTATGTAACATCTTCACATTTGTTCCAATGAATAAATGATAAAACCTAAAAAGAAAATTATATTACAGATAGACTTTTTAGTCACAGAACCGCATTATTTTTTTTGTATCACGATGTCAATATTAACGTTTAAAGTGCATTTAAAAAAAACCTTACAGTTAAATATATGTATATGATTTACAACGTATCTGCTGTTATTGATATCAAGAGTAACAATTGACGATGATTTTACTTATAATGTTATTAATCTTGCAGGTACATACTTTCAAAAAAAATTAGAGTCTACGTTTCATGTCAACAACAACAACAACAACAACAACAATGAATTAATAGTAATTGTTTTCTAAGCACCGATATTATTCTGTATTTTTTATTTCAATATGTACATTACATTCCTATTTCCTATTAATATCCAACATGTATATTATATGAACTTTACTTCAAAAGATACTTCAAAAGCATATACTACACCTGCAATACAATTTGGATTGATAATTGGTAATTATTAATTACCAAGTATTTTTTATTTTATTTTTTAAATTTTACCACCAACCACAGGTAAAAACAATATATAGCCTACATGGTGAATAAATCCAATATAAAAGCATAAACAATCGCATTTTTCTTTGAGATTTAATTTCCTGTAAATCCAGTAATAATTTTCAGGAATTAAGGAGAATGAAGCTGAGATGTGGACTAAGGAAACCTTGTTCAAATACATCTTCTTTTTTATGTATGTCTTTTAATGGTTAACTATACTTTAATTTTTATTTCCTAATATTTTCCTTAATGTGTAACATCATGTTGTAATTTTTTAAACGTCAAAACTTTAACAACAATCAAAGTACTTATCATCATATTTTTTTAAATGGTTTAGTTTTATAGTAATACAATGGTTAGTTACACAGTAATCACATAAACGATTGATTGTTCAAATTCAATATTTACCCTCTAGGGCTATTAGATTGAGAAATGTGTAAGTTCAAGTTTGAAACGGCCAAATGACCTATTAGACAACTTAATTTTAACACGTTAATCATAATTCTTGAGTAATGGCAACAATAATAATATTTAGATAAACATCACAAGAATAAAAACCATCTTCCCCTGAGGAATAAAACTCTTAAATTTTTTTAACATTTCCGAAATGGTTACAAGTAACTTACAAATAGAATACTCTTAATATTATTATTATACTTTAGAAAGTGAGTAAATTGCACACTCATATTTGAAAAAAAGATATAAATAAATTTTAATAGGAATAGAAAGAAAATGTATCTGGATGTTTGGGGGCATTAATATTACAACGCAAGCAAGGAAAAGTTGCTGCGCTTCCAATAAACCACCAGAAACAGTAAACACTTGACTATTTTCTTACACGATATTAAATTTATTTTTATTGAAGAGCAAACAACAAGGACGATAACAAAAAAATCTATACTATAAATACAATGTACATGTATATACATATATATATACGTATCTTGCTATTCACTGTATAATTATAATATTGAAGTAAATTCAATTTTCTTTTCCCTCCTCTCAGCTTCCTCTTGACATCTTTCGTACACAGATTCTAAAACTTTCAAGTGTTCCATTTACTTGCCAGAGGGGAGCCGTAAGAAAAAGTGTGTCATAATTCAATCGTCCAGCTCCTCATAGTCAATGCTGTCATCTGCCTCGTGCTCGGCGCTGACGATTCGAAACGTTTCCATGAACTCGTTCAAATCAATCTTCCCATCTTTATTCATATCCATGCTCTTTGCCATTTCCAGCTTTTGCTGCTGTGGAATTGGTGATGCTAGATGCTTGCCAAGAAGGTCACATGCCTCCGCAAATTCCTCCATTGAAATAAACCCTGTTGTATGCAAATACATGTTCATCTTATATAATTATAGTATTCTATATAATTAATAGCTGCATAGAAAGTATACATATTTATTTCCTGTGCAATAGACGGATGAAGATAATGAAAACTTCATCCAACACAGTTTGGCAGGGATAAACACAAAGGAAAAGTGAACAGAAAGTTTTTAAAAGATATTCATTTAAAGGATTTTCCGGGCTTTATTCACATACCTGAGTTATCTTTGTCTATTATACGGAATATAGTCTCGAGGCTTGATTTGTTCCGATATAGTACCTCAGCAACAGTGACGTCAACCTGAAATCAGAAGACATGCATATGCATTAATCATAAGGAGCGAGCAATTAAAATATATACCGTTTTTGTTATCAGCATGTTCATAAAGCTCGCTTTGGTTTTGATATATATTCTACTTGAGTCGTATACCAAATCGGCAGACACGATTTATTCTAAATAAAAGTAGTCTTTATTGAATTGTATGGTTTAAACAAATGTAGACATGTTTTGACATATTAAATAGGTATATAACGTAGAATGATATTGCAAAAATAATTTCACATTTTAAATTCACATTTTATATTGGTTAGCGGGAGTTGTATTGAGAGCAGTTTGTCATTTTCTTTTAATTAAGTGGGATGTGCATATACATATATAAGCACTAACCTCAGTTCCATCTCCGGGAGCTTCCTCTTGGAACGTTGTTTCGAACTTGACAAGTCCAGTTGCCGGATCTAGATCAGCAAGCTTGGGACGGAGTAATCTCCAGGGTAACTTGAGCTCCGTTCCTGTCTCCAATGCTGCACACCAATCATTGATGCTGACTAGGCCTATTGTTAACAAGTAGAATTTTTTATTCGATCATGTGAGGATAACTTATATATATATATTTCTCAAAACTTGATTAGTACACCAAGGGATACACCATGTCAGCTTGTCATGCATTCTATGCACAAAATGAAGTATGAAATATATACATGTTTTCAGTAAAAAAGGGGTTCATAGTATATGATGAGATGCTTGTCATCGTAATACTATATGCAGACACATGATAATGACGATGTGATTGGAAAGGTGAGTCATTTGGAAGATTGGAAGGCAGCAAAGGGATGTAAATTGCAATAGTTGTACCTTTGGAGTCTGTGTCATAGCCGTTAAAAGTCGCGGTAAGAACGTCTTGTCGATCACGAATCCTAGTTCGAAGTTCCCGTAGAGCAGATGCCTCTACCATGCCAACTCGTTGGCGCATCGTCATTGATCTCAGCTTGGGAGTTGCAGCATTGAACTGAACAAAGTAAGGCTCGGCATTCTCGGATGGACCACCTATCAATCTTACGTATGCTCCTTTGTTGGACCCTTCTTCGTAGTAATTCGAGGCCGAAAATACTGTCAAGCACTAAATAGAGAGAAAACAAAAGATGTAAAAAATAAACAAACTAATAATACAGCCCCACATATTTACATAAAAAAAGTGTTTTAACAAAAAAGCAAAAAGTGCTACTCAGAGTAAAAATATACCTATGCATACTCTATAATTATTTTTTTGTTAAGCTTACTTTGTTGTCGTGCATGAACAAAACCTTGAAATTATTAGTTTGATGAGATTTTTGCCAAAAACTATTTAAGTTAGGTAAAAACCATAAAGGTAGTACAGGAAACCATAAACAAAATCAGGCTAAAATTCTTCATAGAAAAGATTGTAATACTCTGTCAACATGGGATCACATTGCCCCAAAACCCTACAACATCACTGAATGTGTGTAAAACAGGTATGTATAAAGTCCTAGAAATAATAGCTAGCTGTACATACAGCATAAGAGTATCATCATTTCTCGCCAACTCAATTTCAAAGACGTGCCATTCTTTATCCTCCTTCTCCATTTCATTGTTTTCCTGCCAATGAACCGACGACAACATGATTGAGACAATCTATGTTTGATAACTGACGTGATGAAAAGAGACGGGATATTATATCCTTCTGAGAATAGTAATTCACCATGCATCAATCCAGAGAAAGCAATCTCATCTTCATCCAGCAAATTTTATGAACGCTTCCTCGTAGTAAAACAAACAATTAAAAATAATATTACATGTGCAGATTTCATCTGTACAAACCAAAGAATCGCTCGTTTAGCTAATGGATACGCGTCATCAGTAATCATATTTCCTTTGTTGTCTAAAAAGGGAATATTTTATCTTTTATGGGCCTGGAATATCATCTGCAGTCGGAATTATGATGTTGGTTAACTATCGCACTGAAAATATGGTATGCAAAAGAGTGTATAGGCATCAATGTAAGATTGAGAGATGCAAAACAATATATTATTGTAGTTTTGTGTAAATACATAGGGTTTTTGTATTTAAAAGAGAGATTCATCAAATTGTAAATGCCATCACAGCAGACATTTTTCTCACTTACAATTATGATTATAGTATTTCTTGTAAATGCAAGGATTGCGTACTGTTTTCTCTTTTTCTATTTCAACTACCGTTTTAAAATACCTTTTTTTGTGCTGGTTAGAGCGTCACGACAAGAAAAAAATATATGTGTCTTCTGCTCCTTCCTACGACACAACGTTTGGATATGATGCATGCATGTGCAATAAATATAATAAGAAAGCAAAAATGTTTGTGGATTTTCTCCTGCAGTCTGGTTATTGGGTGCAAGATGGGTGGAAGGAGATACTGCGACACGAACTTTTTTATTACTGCTGATGTTGTCGTGAGTATGCCGTGCACGTTTTTGTTTTTGGGTTTTAACACTGCACCATAGTTATTCAAGATAGTTTTGGGACTGCACTAGTGCACCATCAAAAACGGTAACAAGCAGCCCAAGTATATTGCCAAGAACAAAACTGTAACAATAGACTACACAATTTTGCTTCCAAAAGAAATGGAACGTTGAAAGCTGAAATTGGGTCCAAAAGAGAAAATAAAAGAAATGTCTTTAAAAAAATTGTTCTTTTGTAAAGCGGAATAAGACATTTGAACATATAAAGTAAATAATATGCTTTGACAATATTTTAAGTTGACGATAAAAGTTTAATAAAATAGAAGGCATCTACAAACAATGCACTAAAACGAGGAGAATAGAGAGTTAAATGATATACAATTGGATGATGACAATCTGTAAAGCCATAAGCCATCCATGCGTGAAAACGTTTAGCAATAATTTCCAAAAGAAAAAATAAAAGATTTTTAAATGTAACTTTGTCTATCCACCTGGATAATTTTTCTTCTATTCATATATCAATGAGATAGTAAAACTCTTAATTGGATGCAATAAGCTACATCTCAACCAGCTAGACCATTAATCTTTTTTTGTGTTGTGCAAAACAGAACATCTGAAAAAACTGTTTTTTGTTACGATTTAGTAAAACTACTTATGTTGGAAATATCACAAATTTACGTATGTAAAAAGAATGCAAGGTTCGTATGGGGTAATGTAATGGGTATGCAGGTTAGATTTGGGCAATATTCACCGAGTTCCACAGACAAAGCTTCCTATCTTGTCAATACAAAAGGTTTTGTGGCCAAAAACTGCGAATTGGTTCAGATTTATGCGTCTTAAAGTCATTATAATTGGATGTTTGGTAGTGGAAGCAAGATGATTTTTTTTTCGTTTGCTCTTATTATTCCTACGGTAAATTGGTGTCTCTGATCATTGAGCTTAGAATTCTGCTATTTTACCATGCCGGTTTATATGGGGCTGCTTGCAAACTTTTAGTTTATATGAGGTTTACAACAAGCTAACAATTTTTACAACTGCCTGCCTGATTTACATAATTTTTGTCATGATTTTTGCCGTATTGAATTTTAAAGCCATTGCGGGATATTGGACCTAATCGTAAGGTAACCGGTACAGCTTGACTACATGAACTTAAATATTACAACGGATTTCCCTACTCAAATAATTTGACCTGGTTTCCTTGCCACGACAGTTTCCTGTTTCGGCTTAAAAAGCAAACTGCGTATGCATTTTCCTCGGTCTGTTCATTTGAATAAATAACTAATGGTTATTTCTGGCAAAATAACAAGTTGGTTTTGCGGCCTCTTGGAGGGAGACCATCCAATTTTCCAATTTAAATATATGTACACATAAGCTATTTGTGATAATGAACGGTCGGTGGAACTTAATAGGCCATGTAAATAAATTGGCTTGGCACTATAGAGTTCCTTCGTTAGCACAGGTACAACACGAGGCACACCAACACACTTTCCATAAAACAGTATAGCTTTGAAAATGAGATAACTCAGCCAGTGATCCACAACAAGCTATCGTCAAAATCTAATTTCAAGCTTAACTGAAACAAGCCTGTTCGTTTGCAAAAACGGAAACACACTTAGCGGATGTAGTGTTCCTACTACACCACATCTGAAAATTAGGTAGCTCTCATTTGGCCAGGTTGTAAAAGTTAAAAAAAAACTGTATGGTTATACCAGTATCCGTCAAACATTGGTTATGTAAACGCTGTTATTTACAATTTAAGCTGGTTCCATTTTTTTTACAAAACCAGTAGATCTGATCTGTATGTTCCTTTCCCCGCAACACATCACAGTTATCATACATAAAATCATGGTTAACACAATTCCAATATAAAATGAAAAATTTCCCTCAACTTTGTCAATTTAATTTTTTCTGATAATTGATCGAACTGGTTGACACCACAACCTGCGGCTTGTAAAGTTCCAAATTGGAAACAAACCGCGATATAGTGTGACGCTTGTAACTTTTGAACGACGATCGCAAAGTTTAACGTTCATATTTTTGCTACTTTATTCTCTCGCTCTCTCAGGCGGTGGATTCATTCATTTCATTTTTATACAGGCACACTTGAATTGCATACTGTAGGATGCGACAAGTAAACTAAGTAAAGATGTCCAAAGGGCAAAAATAAACGAAACAACTGGCTCCACCACTAATGTCTGCTTCCTACTTTGTGTGTAGGCTTAAAACAAAGTAAACTAGATGAGGTACAAAATTGGAAAATAAATATACGCAGTATTAGCAGCAATGGGAAAACAAATTGAAAACATGGCGTATTTTTTTTCCTTGGGAAATTGTAGAGTTCCATGGGGTGAATAACAGCAACAGCAGCAACATGAATCCCGTCAACAGCCATGCCGTGACGTGGGATCCCACTGTTATTTACCATTAAAGGCAAAAGAGCGTCAAAAAAGATTGGTTTGTCTGGATCTTCGCCTCTCAACAAAAGGCACTGTCAAAAAAGTAAAAAGGTCGGTCAACATAAAAAGCAACAAAGAGAGCAACATTCCCTACCACTTTGCTTTCATAAAAGGCAAATATACATAAACTCCATAAACCACGCTGCGTTGTTTGTTTCTTTTGTGAAGAAATGCAGATATAAAGAGGCACAAGGTGAACACGGACATTTCCTTCCCCTTTTCACATGCAAGGCGAAACAATATGCAAACAGCAAAACTGTTAGTATTGTAACAGTCAAAGGAAGTAGCCCGGTACTGTGGTAAGGAATGTAGGTGTACTCCGTGGGTCAAGAGTTGAGAGAATGACCTTTGTTGAATTATCTTTGACCACATGGAAGTAGCCAAACTTACAAATATCTAAATGTTGGGTGGGAGGTGGCTGCTTGACCACTAGCTCCAATGAAAAATCATGAAACCTAACCAAAGTTAAACTCTTGACTTTGTGCCAAATAGAGTAACTTTGATCTCTATTTGGGTCTCATTTTTACACTTGAATTTAAGTAACCCAGTCATATTCGTAGTGAGGAGGCGGAGAAAACCCCTGTGTACACCTCAAAATCAGATACTTGGTCAAGGGAGCTTTCCCAATTGAATGAGGGTGTCCGTAGGTTGAATGTGTACCAATTTTGGAAGCCTTGGTGATATATGATGCATGCATTTTGATGGATGAAAACAATTTAGTGTGACACAAGGACGGCCGTACGGAGAAACACATTCGACTAATCATTAACTATCTGGTCAAACTTTGGTCTACCGGCTACTCAATAATGCAGGCGGATGAACATTACGTTGGGAGGGAATATAGATAGAAACTTGTCCCAAAGGGACCCTTTCCAATGATTATTCAAATAGACAAGAAAAAATGGCGTTTCCTAGTCACGAAAAGTTGAGACAAAGGCAACTCGCGAAAAGCTGGATAGGGGAGTGTTCACTTTTATTTTACTATGTAAGTTTACCGGAGGGAAAAGCTAGCGTGATATGTACATGTTGTTTGTGTGTAGCGCAACTTCTGAGGCATCCAAGGTTCCTTTGAGTCCATGAATTCATGTGGCTCTCAGGAATCATTTTCTTATTTTTTATGTTGACATCAGGATATATCTGTTTATTTAATGCTGCAATCATCCCCAGCCCCAAAACACATCTTTTATCGCTTCATTTTTCCTAACAATATGGTAATATTGGAGAACCATGACATTCAAATTTAGTACTGCTCAAGTAAGAGGATCATTCCTTACATTTCATTTCGGGACGCTATGCTTTTCCTAAAATAAGGTTCTATTTATAAAAAGCTTTGTAATTTTATTCCATAAATAGGCATCTGTTGAATGCTGGTACTTTTGAACGTCAATATTTGCCTTTGTTACGTCGTTTTATCATTCATTCGGTTAATGGAGGTGGGACAGTAAAGTAGGATTGGCCAGGAATACAACTGCAACCCTGAGTCAAGTTTTATTTTTTATGGCAAATCAGGATTTGTTGGTTGATATTAGAACAAAGACAAAACTTTGGGCATCAACAAAATTTGTTTTGGAGTGCGAGTCCAGTGTTTATAATTCTAAATAATTTATTATTTTCGGTATATAGTTAACTAATCAACGCAATTGACCTTGTTAAATAGTCGAATAATCTCTAGTCTGTATATTTTTGTAGTCATTTATTAAAACCAGGTAAGCTATAGTTTTTTAAACTTTTCAATGTACAGGTGCTTTTAAGCAGAGCATAAATTAACAAAGATGTCGTAGTATCAATAAGATAACTAGAATCTCATTAACTACAATTAAATAGGTAATCTGTATACTTTCTCTTTGTTTGTATTTGTTTTCATACAGAAAATACCAAAAAACGTCTAATAAACATGAAGGACCAACGCCCACTATCCCTATCCCCTGACCAAGATGTATTCAGCGGCGTCAAACGGGATAGAAATGTCATCATACCAACAAGTCCATTTCCATCAGATTGCAATGACGTTCGCTCCTCGACTGTCGTCACGAAACCACTATTACCTGTTATAAAGTGTGAACCTGATGAAACTATACGATCACCGGCGCCAAAAATTATTAAACGAGAAGACTTCACCAACTTGCCCAAAATTAGCATAATTCAATTCAAAGTTGAAGATAGCAATTCAGAGTCGGAATCGGAATCGGACAGCCCTCATCACTCCCCCTCATCTAGTGGCTCTTCAGAAAATCTCCGAGCAAACAATTTCCGTATCAAGGATACTCCAAAAATACCACCTAGTAATGCCAATAAACAGCCGCGCTTATTTACCTTATCAACGAATGATCCACCAAAACCAAGATACTTCAACCCTGGGACTGGAAATACGAAAAATCTCAACTTTTTCAACAACAGTAATAATAGGAACACACCCAGCACCTTTGCAGTAAATAATATGAGGACCACACCAAACACCTTTGCAGTAAATACTGTGAGGAACCCTGCCATGAGGCCATTTTGCTACAAATGTAAACGTTTTGGGCACCAGAAACATCACTGTTACGGCAACTGGTATCACTGGTGGCCTTCAGAGTATCTTCAACGGTATCCCTGGCTCAAGAAGAAAGTTCGGGATGCTCGTCAACTTCTACAAAGGGGAATGATGGACAGGTACAGAAGAGCCGTCACGCTAATTGAAGACGATGTTGAAGAGGCAGACTGGAAAATGAAAAATAATAATTTTCGGCAAGCCACAGGAATTAATAACGCGTATGGAAATAATACCCATAACTACCGAGGGGGATTCACAAGCCAGGGTAGAGCAGATGGACAGAGGATTCTACAAGCGATGCGAAGAGTCTCCCCAAGTTCCCCACCTCGTTGCTGCCCATCGTCTCAGCATCAATTTTCTTTCGATTGTCAAAAACTCATTGAGGATCTCCAACGTCAGGTAAACAACCTGCGTGTTACTCTAACAAATTTCAAATCCCTATCTCCCCCAGCGGCATCCAAGGGAGCGAAATTTAAATTTTAAATAAATAATCGTTTTTATTTCCTCAATGTAAGAAATCATTTTTAAATATTATGTTCTTTCCTTTTTTTAAAAGTAGGTTAAGAAAATTTCATTAAAAAAATTATTACCCAGAGTTATATTATTTACGCTTGAGATTTTTGTAGATGTGATAAACATTTTAAAATTCCATTCCGTAGTTTTTAAAGAATTTCAGGATAATTTTTGTATTCCTTGGAATTTAATATGTTTCGTCAATTCATAATTAATTGTATGATTATTAAATTTCTACATTTTATTAAATTATTTTCATTAAAACTCAATCTTCACGAACTTCACCTCGTCAACCCTGAAAACATTATTATTTCATGTAACAAACCAAAGACTTCATATTTCGCAAAACGGAGCAACTGCTAACCCAAATGCGTATTCTGAATTCATATTTTCTACTTTTATTCCATAAACTTGCCACATAATTTCAAAGAACATAATTGCTATAGAACATGCATTGCATATCGTAAGTACATATATGATAAAAACACTGTCATTCATTTACAAAGTATGAATATTTTGGTGCAAGTATACAAATTTCCCAAGGTTCTAAATTCATCCCTGCATAGATGACACACTTACCTAACTATACCTAGTCATGGATTCCGTTTGAAACAGCTAAGTACAGAAACTGTTTTCGTACTATGATACTCATGGAAATAATGGAATAAAGATGAATTGTAAATGTAGTAGTTTTCCTTGACAAGGTATTTTGTTGAGGACCAGCAGTAGATTTATATCATTGGATATATTTCAAATTTCATACGTGTCACTTATTGGTACTACGATAATGCACCACCAGCCCTCAAGTTAGTAAAACACACACGCAATGCGACATTATTTAACAAGACAAATGTTTGAATGACTGGGACAAACAAGCAGGTAAGATTGGATGATGCATGTTGTTATTTGCGTTTTAGGGGAAAGTTTACTATTCGCACCAACTATAACTCGATTAGCATGATAAGGCTTCATCAATAATTGGTGCTTCACTTTCCAGTTGCTGTTGGCTGTTGTTATTGTACCGAGACCGACAAGAAAGAAGCAACTAACTGTTCCCAGGCACATGATTATTATACTAGCCAGCACACCAGTTATAGCGATCACTAGACATGACATAGACATCACTAATTATCTGTATTACATGTATTCAACAATTACGCTACTATAATAGTACGTTTAAAGGTACGGAAGAAGCAGAGTACACATTACGTAACGTACTTAGCCAAGTTGGATATTATCAAATTGTGGCATTATGATGTTTAGCTCGAGGAGTGGGTAGTTATTAAGTATAAATTGTCACATGTCATATAAGTAATAATGCATGATTTATTATTATGCACATTATCAATTTTATACCATTCAATTTTTTCTCATTTCCATTTCCTGAATTCATACATTTTTGTTTACCCAAATATTCCTTTAGTGATTAGTGCCATTCGAAACTACCAACTAGAGTACCGAGGCATAATTTTATTTGATACGTGTTAATCAAGAAAGCGTTAAAAGTCTGGACGTCTGGAGTAAAGTCAACACACAACATACACAGAATAATGGATATTATTTTGCTGTTTTATTTGTTAGCTTTCGCCGTAATAGAATATTGCGAGGGATCAGTTTTTTGACTGATCAACCAATATGCAGGCCTGGTATAATAAAAATAATAATATGCCTGCGATTTCCATAATAATATTCCATATCGTAACCATTTCAATACCTAAGTACATATTATGCTGCATTTTTGTGAAAATATATATGGGAACCAAATTATTGTTGTGCCATATATTGTATATAATACAATTTATATCTACCTAGTTTAGTTATTGCTATTCAACAACTTTTTATTTATCAAGTGTGTGTCAGTGTGCTTGAAAATTGCGGCAATCCTGCAACTGACCATGCATATAATATTGGAGTAGTAGCCCAAAATATAATTTAGTACTAGTCTCAAAACTAGCCACCCAAAATCAGCATGAAATGATGGTAATTTCCATCATTCCATCCTATTGAATACTAAAGCTTTGGTTGACGTGTAGGTACGTGCGTATGTACATCTTCCTTGGATTCCCGCTCAGCTTCTTGTTGAATTGTTAGGTGGGTGGGATGTGACGAGTGACGACGAGTATGCCTAACTTATTTCCATTTTTCATCTAACAATATTTCGCCAATAACGTTGTTGCTTTTGGTATGTTTGCTGCATAAAGTATTAAAACTTATTTATGGCAAGTTCTCTTTCCCTTTGTTTTGCTTAACTTCATTTAAATAATATGGATAATGATAATGAGGTAAGCAAGATGTGTTGCTTGGTCAACCATATATATAGGTACGTATGTGGTCGACAACTTTCAAAGAAAACGCCACAATTTTCATATTTTTCTCCGTTTAATGGTTTACTTTTTAGAATTTCAATTTTTGTCTTTGAACTGGTCATTCGCCTTAGCAATCAAACAAGTGGTTTGTTTGATTGATGGTTACATTAAAATGGTGGACGGCCAGCAATTTTTGCTGATTGAACTGTATATATATATATACCTATTTTATACTTACCTATTTTGTTTTGCTTATGTGGCTTGGTATTTCTGAATCAGAAATTCTGATAACTAGCCTTTTGTAACTTATGCGTCTTCTGAGCATTTATTTATTTAACTAAATGCTTATGTAAACATGTCAACTATACAAACATTTTGTATTTGAAATTTGAAGCTTTTTATGTGGAAACGTCCACATGATTTTGTAACACTGGGAAACCAGCAGCATACTAATAATGCTTCCTCCTCTCCCTTCCTTGTGAAACCTTCGATGATAGTTTTTGTCCGCCCAACACAACGAGTGAAAACCAAAAGCTGAACCCAATCTGATGTAAACCCCTTTCCATTTTAATTATGTACTACTATTGACTAAGATGGTTTCATTGAATCATACAAAATCCAGTGCTCCATTATTAATATTTCATCAAATTATGCTGGGCTTCTCTTTTTTCATTGAAAGCCGGTGAGTCATAGTCATAAATTGGAATATTATGAAAAGAAGGGATATGGGTAATAGTAATTCTAATAAATAAATAAACTTGACAGAGTTGTTCGATATCGAAAACTGACTACATGATGGTAATAATATGTGTATAATATATAAAATATAAAAATGTAATCACAAAAATCATACATACCTGTTTCCACTCACTGCTATTGTGTGAAGATGAGTATAATTCAGAGAGTTGAATAACTCGACCGTCAGAATCCATCGTTTCGAGGACAGGCGGACGAAGAATTGAAACGTACTGCAAGATTTTT
>JAITYZ010002354.1:0-14517 GCA_027744595.1 Paronellides praefectus
CAAAAAACAACCTTTTATATCAAGGAATCTCATTTAATTATAGATTAGACTCCAGTCTGACTATACATGCAAAACACAAATACCCATACATAGTTGTGAAGTAGCGAAGCTTAAACTGATGTACTTTATAAATTTCCACACACCTACACGTATGTATGTCTGTCTGTCCGTACCTCGTCTTCAAAAATCGTATTCCACTAAATGATAGGCCGATTGACAACCAACTCGGAACATTAGGGTAACTGGACACGCTGATTATGAAAATGTCGTTAGTTAACATTATTCATACCCATTTCATAATCACATTGATTCAGTTCAGATTCAAGATTTAATACGCTAAAATTTAGCGGCTAAATATTATTAGGTATATAATAAGCCGTAATAATGAGCCTAATAAATGAGTATATTTCAGCTATTACGCATAAGTTCTGCTGCAAAACAATTTTTATGTACGAATCGAAGCTTTAAAATCTCATCAAATTGATCTCATGCGATTCGTCTAATTAAATTTTAACTGTATATTTTTACCAATTTGGTAGATAGGAATAAATTAGTAAGCAGTTCACGAATATTACAACATAACAGTTCAGACTAGCACGATCGATGGGAAACGTATCGGTTTTCTCACTGCTTCACTACTTCATTATCCTGTTACACAAGTTTATTTTTTATTGAGAGGCACTGTTACTACATAATAGTTCATGCATAATATGGAAAAAAATATTTCACATTGTGTAAATACATATATCTGTTTATACGCATATGATATGATCAGTTTCGGGAATTTTTAGTTTCCTACATACTGAATATTATAAATAAATTGGAGATGAAATGAACAGCATTTTTCTGAATTATGATTCCCATGACGGCATAAACACACACATACCATTTTTATCCTACTTGAATTGGTGGATTATTTGTGTGCAGACATAAACGAGTTGAAAATGCTGCTGAGCCGTATCGTGGACTCGCCGTAATCCCACTGCTCGTTTTTCATTGTGTAATTTGAACACACATAGTAGGGGAAAAAGTAGACAACAAAAACAAACAATACGCCCGATACATCTGCTCGTATCTTTCAATATTATGCCCTGAAATTGATAAATATATGATGCTCCGCAGATTGCATAAAATGACGAGCTTATTCATAAGTCCAACAACCTGGCATGGCGCACCAGAGATTATTAAGATATGTTCATACTTACAGAACAGAATATCTATTTACCTTGTATCATGGCAAACTAGTAGTGAAAACAATTATTCTGCTATACATACACAAAAATGGATGTTCACATTATGTTTCTATGGTAAGATCGAGTAAAAACTATTTTTTTTTCTTAATGTAAGCCCATGGCGAAGGTGGATATTTTGAGTGAAATTGTAATGAGGGCACTATGAGAAAGGAGCACTTGTTATTGAAAATTTCTTTATGATTTCCCTAGTTGATCACGTACGGGAAAGCCTGCTGTAACACCAGTTGTCAGCATTTGACCACAAGAAAAGATCCGTGTAGCTTTGGCAAGAGTATAGTGAGGGATAGGAAAGAGAGAGGAGCGCGTAAACTGGAATTATATATTGACCAAAATGACTTGTGAGATGGGCCAAATAAAAATTTTCTCTGAAAGGAGCAGAAAAAAGAGAGGAAAAGAGGAAACACATTATTTGCTGACACTAGTGTATCCAGAGAATATATCGATCCACGTTCTCATACCCCTTTGATTTTTTTTATTCTTTCAGAGAAGAGTTGAGACATTTTCTTTTGACGTCTATGAATCCATTCTTTTCTCCTACTGTGGGATATAGAGTCCATAAATGTGCAATTTATATTTCATACATACATGCTGAACAATGAACACGCCTTACGTCATAATGCGACAAAAGGTTTTTAAAGGATCTGATCCTAAAAATAAACTTATTTCTTTGTCCATTTCCTTCATGAAAGAGCAAAAATAATAGTAAGCTTCCAACGGAAACAGCATAACTACTTTTGTGATTTCTTTTTCTACTAAAATGTATAGCTTGTTTGAGAGATTGAAATTCAACTATGGAACATAATAGTATACCGTATGGTCGTAATTTTCTATTAGCTCATCATCAGTTGCAATAACGATAACATAATTGGAAGGCGCAGGCGTGGGAGTAACACATATAAAATTCCTCATTCTTTGGCATTAACGATGAGTGGGTGAGTTCTATAAATTGCAAAAAAAAAATTAAAAAACCGTCATATTGTACTTTGTTTACCTTAATCATACATAATAGTAGACTTTATATAACCTTGTACAAATTCAAATTAAATGCTTGAATAAATCTGAAAGGCTGCAGAAATTTTAATGGGCAGGTTATTTTCTACTTTCATTTATTTTGTCACGAAATAAATATGCTATCCTTATGTGTGTAAGTTTAACATTTATACAGCCAGGACGTAACTTTTTGTAAATTTAATTGGTTGTTGTCATGTAATCATATTTAGTACCCAGATACAAAATATAGCCGTTTACAAAGTATAATGTAACTTCCTTCATTAAATTTCCTAATTAATTATGGTTTTTAACGACTGCCAAAGTTTTATGATAAGCTTTTATTTAGGAAATCTCGTTTGGATGAGTAATCCCCTTCCACCCACTTTCACTCTTTTCCCAAACATTTCTCTTCTCATCTTTGTTCAGTTATGTATTTTAGCGTTACAATCTGAATGGATCATTTTGGTAATTCTTGTACATTTTCCGTTTCGTTTTTTTATATACTTACGTAAATTACTGTGGCGCATGTTTTCAGTATTTGAACACAACAATTCCAAGAAATAAATAAACCCTGTAAAAGTATCGTGAGGTCTACAAAGTACACACACACACACACAAACACATGTACAACGTACAAAATATAACACAATCAAAATGTATCATACAAAATATTACAAACGTTGCAATAATTCCTAAATATTTATACATCATTTTGTAATACATAGCGGTTCTTGGTTCTATTAACAAAATTGAGTTTACTTACTGTGATAAAGAGGTTGAAGTGTTATGTGCAAATTGTGCGAAGGCGATGAGGGCACACATGAAAACTGAAAAGCACACAGCTTACGCATTCACACTAACATACATAAACAGGGAACGAAGTTATGGCACAAATGGACTGGGGTGTGCGATATGACTATTTCTTTCCTTCTCGTTAAAGGAATTTCTCATGACGAGATTTACCGGGAAAATAAATGAGCAAGGAAGTGGAAAGTATTTTTTATGAATTATCTTACATTACCTACATGCATATAATACGTTTGATATTGTCTATTATATAATGCATATAATGATATTATCTACATATATTAATAGTACCCTTCTTTTACCATCACAACTCCCATTAGCACAACTATTGTTTGCGTAAACTCATTAAAACAGAATGAGAGAGCGAGCGAATATATGTATGGGGAAGGGGAGGGGAGCGAGAAAAATAGACAGAAGACACAAAAACCTTTAACCAAAACGTATTCATTATACCTCGGCCCTGCATTTCATTCCTTTAAAAGGATTTTTTTGTGGTGCCTGCTCTCTAGCAACGTCTGTTGTCTGTTTCTTGCCTTCTACTATTGGGTTTCCTTTCCTACACACACCATACTAGATCCCATATAATTGTCATGCTTATATGCCAGTTCATATCTTATTTTACTACCTATCCGGATATACATGCATATAAAATACTTATCCCCCGTGCATGTCCTGAAAATACAAATTTAAGGCAAGTAGCAAGAAACTCTTCAAGAAAACTACTTACATAGTATATAATATATGTTGTATGAAATTGATATGAATGAATGCGGAACGTAAGTAAATAGAGAAGAAAATTTGATGCAAAATATAAGTGGAGAAGGTTGTTTGCTAAATCAAATCTCAGTAAAAGTTGTAACCAAGCAACCGTTTCGCTTAAAAAAGATGGAACTTCTTAAAGACGTACGTACATACAATGGAATAAGCCTGTCTCCGTCATTTATAAAATAGCTCCAGAATTTTATAAGAGTATAGGTAAATATATACATAGGCATTGTTTTGTAAATATACATATATGTGCATTTGTAGAGTGGATGACTGTATTATGAGGAAAACGTGCTCAGGAGAGATTTTATACAATTTAATAGTGGAACAGTGATAGCTGTACAGAGCTGTTTGGATATATATAACGGCAGTAAATGTAGTTGCGATAAAAGTGGAGCTTTTTCTTCATGTTGTTCCTTCCAACAAAAATAGTACAAATGTGATTCTTTGTATTCACTTTCACTACTCCTCTTTCTCTTCATCTCTCTCCCTCCCGCGCACACACAATTTTTCTCTCCCCATTTTAGGTAGGACCACTAGACATGTAAAGACGTCTCTCTGAACAGATCAAAAACAGCAAACTTTGCCAAAAGCACTTCATCCCATCCTGCACACATTACAATAGGCTATATACAATATCATATAAACTAATATTACTTTTACATTCATTTCTCCAAGCAGATACATTGGGCACGTACATTTATAAAAATATAACTTTGTGTATGTATTTTATTATTATTTGATATGTAGCTACATATTATGTGTTCATATATGAATTATCAAAGTACGCATCTCATGCTCCAACTAACGTATTCACGTGTCCACCAAGATTTTGTGACATGAGTATACATACGTGCTGAATGCAACGTTTTGGAATTGTCAATATATGTAACTTTTAGTCGATTTGTAGATTTTTATACATCTTGTCATGCCGTCACCTTATATACATTCCATCAAGCTTTCACTCTTTTACTGAAAAAAATCTGGTTATATATACTATGTAAAAAAAAGTATACAATTGTTCTTTTGGTAAAAAAAATGCTGCTGTACCAGAGCATAACTGAACAAAAAATATGAGAGTAAAAAAGAACATGGTAGGCTAATGCATATAAGTACAAACAACAAAAGAAAAATTTGATGTAAAAAGAATAAAAAAAAAGAATCTATTCAATGTAACAGCAACAACAACTATAATCACTAATATAATAGATACAGCAAGAAAAACGTTATAACTTATAAGGGATATTTTATAACTTTCTCCATTTGCGCTGGCTCAATAGTTTCTATTTCATTTCAATTCTGGCAAACCTTCTCTTTTTCTCCCGTTTTTGTGTAAGCAGGAGCAGCATTGCTACGTGTTTGGTACACTTATAAAACACATTTATAGAAAAAAAATAATGGAAGAGAGAGAGAGCAGGAGCACGACGAATATTTCTTTCCAAAACCAAGCGCAAAACTTTCACACACGAGTGATTGGAGTGAGCGGCCCAGCAACACATCTTCATGTTGCCCCAGAAACTTTGTCTAGTGCCATTATGATTATTATCAACTGTCTTAGAGCTTATTATATGCAAACATACTTATAAAAACACGCACAACGTGACGCAACGGTTTCTCCACTTCTGAAGCATCATTACGAAGGACTACGTGTGCATCGTAAATGCAAGTCATAATATATTTTGTAATGTCAGTCTGTCAATTTACGCTCTAATTTGACCTTACACACATTTTTGAGTTTTTCAAGTATTTCAGAATATAATGTACACATACATGCAGGACAAGGGCTGTCGCCCTATTTATTTTCAGTTCAATAACAATAACTAGTTGGAAGTTTTCACCTACTTGGTGTAGAATCAGGAAAACGGCTTTGTGCTTATTTTTATAATCTATTATGGCCTTTGATCCTATCGAAACCTATCGTAGCGGTTAAGCGTTTTTTTTGCCACATTGCCCCACCCTAGATTTAGGGACAAGAACAGTTTTTACTTCATTACAACCTATGGCATTTGTTGGCTGACATGAGATATATGTACATTATGTGTATTATTTGGACAACATGTACCCATCAGATACTGTGAAGGTTACCATAGATGGGTACATTGTAATGAAAACAATTTTACTCCCACGGCGTTCCACTAAGTTTGTGAACGAGTACCTCAACTTATCAGGTTCAGTTGGTTTCCGCTAATTTTTGTAAAAACTTTTGAGTTGCGCCTCAGCATTGTCCTTCTTTATATCATTAATATAGTTTACTATTGAGATCGAGATTCATGAGTAGAAGCGCCAACAAGGCGGGTGCATAAGGAAGAAACGACGGGGAACGGGAAAACCAGACGACAACTTCTGAGTGCTACAATGCATACAACACTATCATTCTTTGCTGTAAATTCTTGAAAAGTCTTGAAGCATCAGCAAGTAACAAAAATGATAGTGATGGAACGATGGAAGTGCTACGTATTTATGTGTATATATCATAAACTTACACAAGCGTACACAAATTATAGTTTCCTTTTACATGTTTCATAAAAATTATATTAGAGGTTTTATCATGCAAGTATCAAGATGTACACCCTCAACAAACTGAGAGTGCAGAGGCGTAGAGAAGAGATAAGTTTAATATCTATCTATCTATCTATCTATTCACGTTTTGTAACTATATCAGCCTAAAAAGAAACCATGTACAAATATTCGTAATAAATATCGTTTACATGCGTATTATATGTGCATCGTCAATCAAAAAGAAATTGCTGATACACACAATTTAAAAAAATATGCTTGTAAATATTTAAAAAAAATTGTAGCTCATACAATGAGCAAGAGTTGCAAATTATCATGGTTTTTAACGACATTCGTTTCATTTTTTTGTGCAAATACGTAATGTATAAGTTGGTAATCCCCCTGGAAAGAGAAACATCATGAAAGTTACTCCGCTGCCATTTACTGACTATGTTAAATGTATTATATTTGAAATCTTGACGATAGTCTTTCATTGTAGCTTCATGTCTCCATAAAACTTGAAATTGTATCAACTTTCTAGCTTCCCATTTCACATGGTTTCTGGATACCCCACAAACAACTAAAAAACTCCACAACATTAGTAGCTCTGCACTATAGACTCAAAAGCATTGCATATATTACATATACTTCTTGTTGTTCGTTGGTATCAATCTGCTATAATGTTTTCTAAAATCCCAAAACGGCACATTTAAACAAATTTCGCTCCTCTCAACTCTGTATTCCGTTCAGCAAAAGAAGGATTCTCCAGTGAGCAGTGAATGAGGAAAACGAGTGCGTAGAGTACTAAGCAAGCCTGTACGTGCTGCACACAAAAAAAATCCATTCCCCACACTTGAAATTCACAAACTTACAAAAAGTTCAACTTGTAATATTCCGTGAGGAAAAGGCTTCTATGAATTTGTAAATAAAAATGTTTCAGGCAGCAAGCAAGAGAAGTTGAGTGAAAGGCTTTTTTCTCATTTTTTTCTTTCACAAAAATTTCTTTCTACTCCGGAGAATATAACAGAGCTCAATATAAACGACCATTGCATATTATCGAGAATTCCCTCCATACATGTATTTCGAATTGATACAGGGGACTTGATAAAAAAAGCTGTACTGCCAAGTTGCTTTATTCATGTTCACCTCCTCTCTGAGAGGGAAATATTATTATTATTATTACTCCTGCTATTATCTATTGTCGAGTAATATTAATGTGCAGTTTTGTGTTGAATGTTGTATGCACAAGCACACAAGATAGTGGTAGCATGTAATAAAATATGACGTACTAAAACTTACTACTAATGATCATGTGGTTTTGGAAGCTAAACCTATTACATCATCAAAGTTTCTAGGCTCCTAGCCGAATGTATCTTTGGGTAGGTTTCTACATCATACTATTTGTTTTGAAAGCGTGCATGCTTGGTACGAAAAGTATGGGTGTGCGAGGTTTTTTTATATTCCTTCTATCTATATAGTGATAGTAAGCGCGTACAATATGAGGGATTGCGAGTATTGAGTTGGGTTAAACTCTTTTACACTTCTAAAATTATAGCCACTGTAACTGTTTTCCGTGTCTTTTTGGAAGGAAATAGTTTCCTTCACTTTTGTCGTATTTTGCTCTATAGCTTGGTATTATACTTGCTTGTTCGAATATAATTTTGGCACATTTTCAAACTTTTGTTGTCAATTTTGCCTTGCTATAGACATTTCGCAACTAGGCTTGGTGGTGCATTGTACGATTTTATTCAAACTAGTTCATAATTTTATCGTGCCTATCCTGTTATTTTTATTGTGCTCTTCCTACATCTATCCGTTTCTAAGGAGAAATTCTAAAAAGATGGATTTAAAAAAATCGGGATGGAATGAATGTTTCTTAGGAGAAAGCAATGTGACCAATCATTGTCCGTCCCTGACTACAACTATAGGCCAGTTTGCATAGAGACACTACTTTGAAGCCTCTACTGTACAGTTACGTCGTCATTTGAGAAAATTTAGTGCATAATTTTATGAACAATAAAATTGTATTCCAATCTTATGATGGAAACATGAACAGAAATGCTACGTTTTGCAAGCTAAACATCATGGAATATTATGGGGCCATGTGAGATTTTTATTAAAACCGGTTTTATAATTGCTATGAACAGAAATTGGGTGGGGACTGAGCTGCTTCGAGTTATGATACATACAAATGTGAATAAAGATTGATTGATGTGATAAGATGGGTAAACAATTTACCAGTAGTAGTAGTAGCGAAAGCAGTAATAAAAGTAATAATAATAATAATAATGGTTAATACTCGACAATACTAACTTTGTTACTGTTGGTCGCTAGCTCGAATCCAACCAGGTGTAATATGTATTAATCAGTTTACAATAAAAACACTTGTTTGAAGGTTTACCAAATCAGCATATCGACCCAGTTGTGGGGCGCTAGTGGGTGGGTCAACAATAAAAATGATGATTCTGACGTTTTCCAATCGTATGGAGGTGTTTATGATTGCTAAGACGATATAGACTTGATTTATTTAACTAAACTATACGGTTGTAAATGTGAATTAAAATTTGTAGTAATGGAAAAATAATGTACCAACTATGAGCTCAAAAACTGCTGCTCCGAAACAAGGAAAAAATCTCAATTAAGTCGACAAGTTTTCAATTTGTTCTGAATGAATCCTTGAAACTTGTATCCTCTCACAATAAACCAACTGGCTTAAAAAGCAAAATGAAAAGATTATTTTGTAAATTGCAGCTCTCTCAGTCATTATTTACACTGCACGTGAAATTTTAGTTTCACTATCTGAAAAAAAAAAGTTTACCAGAGAGGATATTTGATATTTCTAACTTTTATTGTTACTTACCTCCGAAATCAAAATCAAAGAGACGTATCTTATTTAGTATTATTTATTGCGTGAGAGTGATGCAACATAACGCACAGAATAAAAACAGCACATGCGTCTACTATAGCCTATAAATTTTGCTTTCTCCGTTTTGTTCTTGCTTGAAAGATGAAACGTTGAAGTAAACATTCCAAAATCTATTTTGGTTGTAAACGTTTCATCTGTAGGCGAAGCAATAAGGAAAAACACATTAGATTAAAATATGTCCTTTCCAGAATATGAAATGAAAACTGAAGTCATAGATGAGGTTTCCAAAATTGCTTTCATTCATCACTTTTGACTCTTCTCACTAAATTAACTTCAATGTTTGTCTTGAACCAAAATGGAAAGCTACTCTTCCTCTCCTTGTATGAATGAACAAAACAATGGCGTATTATGGAATATTATGTAGGCACATAAAGTTGTTCTGACATGGAGCACTCCTTTGTCAAATACGTCGAGAATTTATACGGTTTTCTGATAATTTCTTGGTATCGTCAGCAGGATTGAAATGAATTCCAAATAACCAAAAACGCAGTATAGATGAACTATGATTTGTGCTTTAAAAAACCAAATAAATAGATTTTTTTTTAAATTATATCAAGTATCACTGAGTGTATCTTGCTGTCTGTCTGTCTGTCCAAAATAAATATATTTTTTCTATTGTTATTCACGAAATTCAAGATCCATCCCAAGGCAATTTTCGATGTAATACAAGCAGAAATGAAGAAAGGATATGGCCGATGATAACATACAAAACGAAAGATATGTTGTGCTGAATTTCGTTTTGCGAGTTTATCCTTTCCTTTTATTATAAATGACTCATTTGTGATTTGCGTGACGAATCTCAAACTAAATATACCATACCTTTTGGTCTCCAACATATTTGTAGAAAAAAGAATAAGACAATAATAGAAGTGTACAAGGACTACTACAAATATATATGTTTTTACATACATATAACATACACAAGTCATATTTTAAAAAACGGTTAATATAAAGTGGTTTAGGGACTCTGTGATTTTGGGTTATGCACAATATGGCATTTCAAAAAAAACTTGCTTACATATATTTAAACCTAAAAAATAAATGTATGTCAAGGACCAAGGTAACCGCAAACAGGTGAGATATCCAGAAACTACTTTATTATTATTTCTGGGCGAATATAAGGTAAAGGATGAAATGATACGAACAGGTGGTGCTGCGAATCTTTCTGCATTATTTTTTTGCTTCTTTTTTATGTTCATTTTAGGAAGTACTAGTACAAATAACTAAACATGCTTACAAAATATGCCAGTTGAGAAAATAAAAAGGAACTCAACAAAAATTGCGAGGTTGGTACCATCAAACTCTGTACTTCCCCATGACAATCAATAAAACAGGCAATGCGATTTATGGGCCCATACAATGCAAGGGTATCATTACACATATACTTTTTCAATGGTATTTTCCTTCTTCTGAAACAGCTAGGAATATGAATATGACATAATATGCAGTTGTTATATACTTTTTTTAGAAACTATTATTCAACATTATTCACTATTATGCCCACTACTTGGTCGGTCGATTGGGGTCATGTGCGGGATACCAAAAAGTGATGAAAAAGAATATTTTATAAAATAGTATTTGCTCCACCTTTTATTATATTTTTTTGTTTTCCTTTCTGTCGTGCTGTATTACGTTTTATTGTATACCATATTCACATTTATTCCAAAGTCAAAGTTTAATATGTCACTCATGTGAAGGTAGCTCACATGCTTTCATGCAAAATGCACGCAGTAGTTGTTTTTTAGTGCCGTATTGCACAACTACGTGTTTTACATTGCAAAAATGACCAGGTATATTATTGTTTGTACGATTTCGTGTGCGTGGCAAAGCAGAGCATGCTTTCTTGTTGGGATTGGGAAGCGTTTTTGCTGAAAAGGAGAAATCTGGCAGCGTGAACGCGGAAAAGTTCGGAGGATGAAGTTCACTTATTATTATTTGTGTGGAGTTGCACTACTGAAATTGAAAACTTCTTACCTTAGTTCATAGGTATACATAATATACCTGACTGAGATCATAGCCATATGCACAGCTTAGAGTTCAAAGTGGATTGTAATTATGCCAGCTACAAGTAATACCCGTAGTACGTATTCACGCATATATACTGCCTACACTCTGCTGCTAAAATGTCTTTTCTCGTGTTGAAGTCAACTTTAAATATTGTTCACGTTCCTTCATACTAAATACGTGCATAATTAAACATTATGTTTTTGTAAAATAAACAGTTTATTTTGTATTCAGTGGATTATGTGCTACTACTGACCATATTTTCGTAATACCTTAATTAACGTCATTCGTAATGTCAACACTCGTCTTATAAGCACGTCATGGAATCATAGTAAAAGTCAATATTTACGTGGGCTTGTTTAATTTTGTGTATTTACAGTCTCATCAAATCACCATCTTGAGTGGTGGTGGGGCTGATTGTGAGAAGTTTTCTCGTGACTCCTGATATCATTTAAAATGTAATGATACATTAATTGCCATTTGTTTAGGAAGCATACGCTGGTTTGGATCTAGTTATGTAGGTATGTAAGTAGACAACTTATTACCATTAGTTTGCTAAGTTGCAGCACGGTGAATAATTTTGTTATCAGTATTTAATAAGAAGAAAATTAAGTATTGTGTTACAATTTATAGTTTTCTCGGAAACATAAACACAGTGAATACACCCAAACACAATAATATAAAACAGATTTCAATGCGGGCATATTGGACTATTGCACGGCGTGCTGCGTGCGAGGTATCAACTATTCGTATATCCATCAGAGACTGCTAGCACAATATTGTGCACAACACTGAAGTATCTCAGTGAACTTCTCCTTCTTCAGAAAAAAATACTGAGTCAGAAGCAATAAGATTATTCATACGGCCAATTGTGGAAGGTGTTTGATTTATGAAACGTATTTGATTTGCTTCTTGGCGTGTCACTTGCATACATGCCAACAAAGATATAGAAACATTGATCAAATTCCATAATGGTGTGATACAATATTGACATGTCACCACAAGTTGTCTGCAAACATTTTGTTTGCCACGACTAAAATAACCTTTACCATGCCCACAAATAAATAAATCTCTTCTGGCATTCATTTGAGGTAATAATATGCCAAAAAAAAACTAGAGTCAACTAAGTGTAAAGAAACTATTTTGTAATACCAAACAGAGCAATAAAATGTGTACGTGAATACCTGTTCCAGTGTTTTGTGACGTGTATCAAAGTGGATGAGATCGTGTGGCATGCTGAAAATGCTAGCACTATATCTGTAGGTAAATACTCAGAACTTACAGCTCAACATTTAAAAAAAAACAATTCATAACAACTCCAGAAAACGTAAGTGAGAATGAAGTAGTTAATACGTTATTTTAAGCAATTTAAATATGTTTATTACTTATTTAATTAGACATCTTATTAGATCTTATAATGTAGATATTGCGCATGTGTGAGATATTTACACATGTGTGGGAGAGAATGTGAAATGGGAGATTATAGGCTTATATTTCACATGCTTCAATTTTACTGATACCTTTAAAAGGAATAAAACTTATTAATGCTTGAAATGGAAATTCGGCAGCTAGATATTACCTCACCTCCAACAGAAAATTTAATAATAACCAGTGGGAAATCGTCGCTGAGACTAAAAACAAATATAAGATTTTCAGAAATTATCCACAATTTTCCCTATTTCATCAAAGTATGTATGTTCTTCTTCTATTATGATAGTCAGAAATGAACCATACATGCCTACTTTCTCTATTCATCAAACAAAGTTACGAGAAAACTTTTACTCTTGGTAGCATTTGTTGATAAAGACGTTCCACACTGGTGGCTTGGAACCATCTTTTAGGAAAGAAAAAATCGATCCAAGTTTGTAGCCATGATGCTGACATCCAACCTAAAAAAATATATCTATCTGTATCCCTGCCAACAGTATCTATACTGACAGGATATTTATACACGGACAGTGATGATGGTCTATACATATTGAAATAGTCAACATTACATAATATGTTGGTAATACATATATAAGCTCTGAGATAACAACTCAGGTTTTCATTTATTTTCACCTTCTTGTGATTAATGTGCCCACGCAGTATTTCAATCTAGGCTGATATATATTATATCCCTTACATTTCCGTTCTCATACGCCTGTAAAAGTATTGCATGTCTAAAGCACGTTTACGAGTGTTCCTGTATACTGCAGCAGTGAGCACATTTCAAGATTTTCAGGCCATAATCCGAACGGGTGTTAGCGTTTTATGCGATATGGTGCGAAAAGATGCTATGTTGATCATAATGATAGTATTATTAAAGCAAAATGTCGAACCTTTTGTTTTACCTAGCGGCACCTTCTCCATTCAGTCCTGAAAAAAACCTCAGCTAAAGTACGGACCCCGTTATTGTACATGGTTGCCGCGGAAACGGTTTTAGCGCTAACAAATCAACAAACAAGAGATAACTCCACCCCTATGCGGGCTTACGGGATGGGTTTTGATATAAATGGAAATGACATAAAAAGCAGCTCTAGTAGTAATTTCATCCTGATACACACATGTATTTTTCGTATGCTTGCAAAATATTTAAATTGATTGGTTTTACCTACAGAGGAGGTGTAACATCAAAATCAATGGCCATAAGCCTACTACTGCGGAAGAAATTCTTTTCATTTTGTCCTCATGTTCAAGTGCTAGTAATATCATACAAAGGGGAAAACGTTACACCTTCTTGATCTCAAGAGTAGAGAAGCACGAAATATTGACCCAAATTTCTGTGATAGAAGAATTATGGTTGTACATAAGAAACTGGAGATTACATACAATAACTTAGGTTACTCTGAAAACTTTTAGGATATCTTCTGTTGTTACTTCAGCTAGTTTTTGGTGATGATGATGGTTGTTTGTTTGTTGCTGCAAAAACACTTGGCTAAACATCATCGTGTTGAGCTGATGTGACACTGAGAGCATAAGACCATAGAACCAATCAATAACTTTATTTTATCAGTGCGCGTCTTCAAGTTTCAATAATGCATCACCAAGGAAAGTATCCACCCAAACGATTTACGTACCTTCATGAAAATTGAAACCCTTATAAACATTGCTATTGCATACATACCTATATGTTCATATTGTACGTAATAAGGATACCAGTAGTCAACTAGCTGGGACTTAAGTACAGAGAGAAAGCTGATATAATGTACCTACGCACTCTCAAGCTTTTTCCATAACATAAGGACACGCCACCTACTAACAAACCTCGGGTCAATGTAGCATTGCTAATGATCT
>JAITYZ010002355.1:0-10912 GCA_027744595.1 Paronellides praefectus
AGCTCCAACTCCATCGACTCAACTGGGTAAATTCCGGCAAGGTTGGAAGGTGCTACAAGAGGACTAGAAGACTGACCACAGTCCTGAAGTTAAAACCGTTCGCCTAGTAAGTATATTTCATTTTTAAACAGTCAACTCAACATGTCTTGAAAGAGCTACAGCTGTTTTACTTGCTAACTTTTAATTCATAATTAATTTGTTATTCCATCATTCTACAGAGAGGATCTAAACCACGTGAACTTGGAAGCAATCAAATTTTGACAGCAACGACTTTGTGTTGCACAGTTTCATTCTCAAACTGCCTGGCGAACATCTACAGAAATTGAAAACCTTTCGTCAAAAATTAGTTTTAATTTTGGCTGAGAATAAACTGCTGTGCTCCCCCTTGTCCTTAATCCTTAACCAACCCGTTGAGTTACCTGAGACAATTACAAAGCAATTACCTGAGTTTGCAGAATGGCTGACAAAAGTTACAAGTGTTCCCTGTGCCCCAAGACTTTATCTTCTAAATCGGAACGCGAGCACCACGTGAACGTTCATCGGAGCTTGAAACGATATCAATGCTTTCTCTGCAGTAGAAGATTTGTGCATAAGCGGAATTTCGACGACCATATACGAAGACATATTCGCGAAAAGTCCTATTCTTGTAGGTTTTGTGACTCGGCATTCGTTACATTTAGGGATCTAAAAAGGCACGTACAAACAACACACACCGGAGAAGGACCGCACGAATGTCAGTTTTGTAGCAAGACCTGAATGAAGACAATTTTCCTGGAACATTTGCGTCATTTGCGACTCTTCATTCAGTGAAATTGGAACCCTTAACACACTCATCCGAACATTTCTTTCCATTTATTACTACTTTGTTTTCATTACAGCTGTATTTAAATTAATTTGACGTTGTGCGTGAAGTTGATTGTTGTGAATTGTCTAATGCTGTAATTAACTTTTGAGCTCTATATATACACATTTGACCCAATAAGATATCAATACACATACACCAAACTGTAAATAATATTTTCTTTTAATGTTTTCGCCAACTGTATTTTATACTTAAGCAATTCCGTCTTTAACGTTCTCAGTCTTCTCGTTTCGCAACAAAATTCGTATTTTATTTCTTGCAGCATGGTCCAAATTCGGTGAGTTGTTTGTTTATTTATTGAAAACCATCAGATATAAATGCCCAAGAAAACTGAGAAACTTAATTTAAGAAATTTTATATTGTTTTGTTTTTAGAAGATACCTTCGAATGGGATCAGGAGCCTGCTGGAAAGAAAATTTGCAAGTACGATTGAAAAACTGGACATTATGAAGCTTACCTTGAAATATGCGTCCCCTGAGCAATTGGAGGATGTTTACAAGCTAGTTAGATCGTTATAATAGATTTAATTTTTATTCACTTGGTTCAAGTAAAAATTGGCTAAAAATAGTTTGGTAATCAAATTTTGGTTGAACTTTCTGGAGATTTAAAAAATGGCAATTTATGGCAAATATTTTCTTTGCGGTCTGTTAATAAAATAAATTTGATTTAAATTAATTTTAAGATAGCATTTTATTTTTTGTAAATATCTACTACTCGTAAAGTTTAGTTATAGTGTAGGATAAATAAGATGTAAGTCCGGAACATGTCTTTGCTGTCTTGGTATTTTGAGAGATGTGCCGTTTTTCCTCTTTTCGTCCATAATTATATTAATTTTTATAAAAGTAGACACCATTTTCCTTATCATAACAAACAGGGCTCCATGATAAATATACTGGCATGACAGCTGAGTCAGTTGAACTGACACTCACCCGTAAAAAGTGTGTTTTCAGGGAAAATCTTTGTACAAAATAATATGGGATGTGATGTATGCGTATTTTACCAGAGGTAGAATATTAATTCGGGAAGGTATTATTAAGTGCGTTACTAGAGGTTCTTTATCAATTTGGGTTGTTCCGTCCGTCATGAAACACTAATTTTGATTCTATTATGGAATCTATAAACTAATTTCGTGCAATCCAATTTCTTTTAACATTGTGCATACCTTTATACATAATATGCAGAACCACATACTTCATGTTAAATATTAATAAAACGGATAATTTTTTTACGGCCATTTATTATTACGAATAATACGATTAGTTCGTGGTGCTCATCTCTTAAAATGAAAAAGCATCCATCGTATCATTCCACAGAAAATCTTCACCCAAATATAATATGAAGACAAAGTCAAATGTACAATTAAACAAATAGCATGGGCTATACTTGTATGTGCCACGTCTTTCCTGAGTGAGGTAACTTACCTCAATGCAATCAGTTGATGTTTGCATGCTGATGATCACTACGCATCTGTACCACTGGCTTTGCCTTTACGATGAAAGTATCTATTTTCTCATGTATTGTGAATGGAAAATCTTACTAAATGTATGTTTGTACGAAGGAATTACTATTTGTCAGGTGTATGATGATATGATGCTGTACCACAAAACACAATATATGATGATGAATGACTGAACAATAGAAGCACGGATATTCACATGCTGGATTCGTTACTTTATAAGACTCACAAGGAATGGTTGTCAAGGCTGCCCTCCATAACACCTCGCAAAAGGAGCTACAATATGTATGTATTTTGATGCTTGAAATTCGATGTTGACAAAACAAAATTCCCGAATGCCCCCCTCCCCCAAGTAGGGGAGATACCTCCGCGGGAAATAAACCAGATTTTTGAAATTGAAATTTGACGGTTTTCTACCTCAAATCACTTAATTTTTTAGCATCAGGTGCGTTCGCCCACCCATATTAACCGTTCATACCAATTAAAATTAGAAGAGTGAACACTACCACAATAAAACTTGTTAAAAAAATCAAACGTAATTAATTGACAATACCCGCGTACGTTCCCACCATTTCGTTGTAATTCTCATTTGTTAAATGGTTGTTAGATTTTCTTCTTTCTCAGTTGTCAGTAACAACGATGACGCAAATATGTCAAAATTAAACTTGTTATTGTGTCTATTCGGGAATTTGTTAGTATGCATGAAATTTTATGCTTTAAATTACCTCTTTTAGAATATGTTGCAAGGAGTACAGACTATGGCCACTTATGTAGGTATCTAAATATTTTTAGGTAAAAGCCAGTAAAAGGTATGTACACGACAAATATTGCACCTTGATGCAGGCATGAGTGGTAGTATGATATTTCTTTGTTGCATGACACGTACATTGTATGTAAACGAAACATGCATCATAGACGCACAATAATACATGAATGTATGCCTTTTTGTAAAAATGCTAACGTTTATATCTTTTCTCATGTTATAGCCGCATTTCATCGTATGACCACTTGCCCACCTGAACACTTCAAATGAAGAAGAGCAGCAGTGAATATAAATATTACTTTCTATCTGGTGGTTGAAAGAATAGTTTGCATTTGTCCATTTAGAGCTGATCAAAAATCAAGTTTGCGTATCATTTATTATTTTACTTTTTGGGTTTAAAAAACACTGTTTTCATTTGTAATTCAAAAAATATTTGCGAGTTTCTGCTAAGATTCAAAATTTAAATATGAATCCAGTCCTTGAAAGTGTTACTTCGGCACTTCCTGAGATTCTTCGTCGTGCAAAGGCTCGTTTTAGAAGAAGACTTCAAAAAAATGAAGAGTCTTGTCAGGGGTATGCAAATGCGTTGAGACATTTGGCAGTAAAGTGTGAATTCACTTCCGGTCTTTTGGAGAAAATGGTTCGCGACCAATTTATTTTTGGGTTGAGGAGTACAGCGATGCAAGATCAACTACAATTTTGTGGTGAACTTGATGCAAACTTGTCATTGGACCAAGTCATCTCTGTTGCCAGTGCCGGTGAAGCTTTCCAAATCATGCGGTTTAATAACCAACACCCGGTAAGAGCGTCATCTAATTATGAAGACAAATAATGTTTGTTTTACTATCTACTACTAATGCTATCGACTGATCTTGGTTGTGATCATCAACCGTTTATTTCCATTCTTTAAATATTTTTTGCAGCTGAAGAAAAACGAAATACAGGATCTTATTGCACCTTATCTGGATGAAAATTCACTGTTGACCATGCCGACCGTATTACCATCATATAAAAACAAAGCTAGGAAGGAATTGGCCAAACCCGAACGACGCAATCTGAGAAAAGCTCAATGGCTTCCACAACTAACGGAGGCAATTTATGACTTTGCAGACTTCTTTGAACCACATGGTTTGTACTTCTCATCCTCAGACGAAATTCAAAGATTCATTGATGAATTTGGAGAAGAAGGTAGCATGGCTCGTTCCTGCATTGAGTGCCCAGTTTTTGGGGAAGGCATTGTTCAATTTTGGGGTTGTAATGACCACCGCCGTAGGGTGGAATCTTGTGATGGGCGGAATGCAAGTTATGAGCTTGGGAGATCATACTATGACATCGTTATCAAGTTCTTGCAGTTGTTTGGAGCACAAGTGAAGGTGCTAATTTGGAAAATAAATGAATATTCTCATGAATCACCCGACACATTGAAATCAGTGTTGAGTCTCACTCCAAACCTGAGAGACCTTTGGGTACAACGCGGCGTTTATGAAGGGGAACAAGATCGCACGTCGTCGTCGTCGTCGTCGTCGTCAGAAGACACCGATAGTTGGCCAGAGCTTCCTTATCTGAATACGATTAACTTCAATATCACTGACGATGTTGAAGGCTTTTACAATCCCATTTCAATTGCTGGGCCATTGATTCTTGTCTACGGATCCCAGCTTACATCATTGGATGCAAAATGTTTAGCTCTGTATAACTGCTTACCATATCCACCTCGTATTCACCTAGAGCGAGCCATCCAATCATCGTTAAAAAACATTCAGGATCTAATTATCGACAATTCTATCAACAATATTTTTGGGCTTCCGGAACGCGTTAATTGGAGTCTAAAGAGACTCGTTTTTTCGGTCAATGATTGCTTTAATGATTGCTGCAATAACGTGAACGTGAACAATATTCTGTGGAGGCTGATTAACCAGTCCAGTCAAAGTTTGGAAGAATTATACCTTAACTACTGTTGCGACTGGAACAAGTTTCTTGTACTTTTCTTAATACCCCCACTCCAAAATCCGACCCACACCTCCAACATTTGCAAGAAGCTAAGAAAACTTGTCATTCCTTCTCTGTATCTACTTAAGGTCAAGCAAGTGTCTCAACTGATCTGCACAAGATTTCCCAATTTGGAACATATTCAGTTGGCTAGATGGGGTTATGGAAACGCATATAATTACAACAAAGAGAAAGTATCCAGCGACCTTTCGAAGATGGAGGCAGATTTGGTTTTTAGCTTGGACTACACTTTTCCAATTGATTGGGCTCAGCTCTCCGCAGAAATCCTTGTTCATTTCTGGAATGGTCTGGCTTCGTTAAAGGAAATTAGCGTGACGTATAGTAAAGACTCCATCGAGGGAAATGTAATCTTCCAGCAGACTAGAAAGTTAAAACACGACATGGTCATCACTACGCTGTCAACTTGAAACGCAAATCATAACCGTGTCAGTTATTTTGAAATATATTTAGCTTTGCTTAGTTTTGAAAACACTATAACATACTTAAGCGAAATCATTTCAAAACTTTTTGAGGTAAAGGTGAAACTTTAATGCATTTTAAATATTAAATATATAAGGTGTGCTACGTTTTAGTTTATAATCTTCCCAAATTCTATAAGAAATTGTTCAGCGGGGGAACAGGTATGCATAATTAATTAATTGAGTCTATTTGTAATGTAATAATACAATTAAACAATTAAGTTCCAATTTGTGCGTAATTCTAACTGTCATAATATAATAACAACAAATACTGCGCATCATTTGAAGTAGAATTGAATGATATTTACTTCACTTGATCAAATGTCACCATTTCCAATTACAAAAACTTTTAATTTTACCAGTTGTAGAATTGACCAGCCAGTCAAATGTGTTCGATGGTACCGGCGGTAGAAATTTTTTTTATTTGAATAATAGTAAAAATTAACCAGGTAAATATTAACATATCAGTAATAATGCATAAAGGGAACAATGTTTATTTTCGAAACCACTTTAAAATAAATAAATAATCTCATGAATACAACTTATTTTTGCCTACAGCATTTTTATATTATGGCAAGTTATAAAGTTTACCTTACCTTTAAGTCATTAGCATTGGCATTTGGCTTTACCATCATAAATAATTGACAAGTAGACATGGTAGACAAACATGAAAATGCCATTCCAATTTATTCCTTTTAAATTACTTACTTTATTGATTTTAACTGAACTTTTATACCAGAAGCTTAAAAACACAGTACACGAATTAAATGAATAAACAAAAAAGTTGTTTTGATCATTGCATAATATAAACAGTTTATTCTTGTGGCTGGTATCACATAAATATTGAAAGCACACCCTACTCACTGCAGACGCAGCTTGTATTTATTCCTGTAAACGGAAGAAGTTGTGATTGAAAACGACAAGCACATGAATCATTTTTATTTTAAGATTGCCGATGAACCAAAACTGAATGAGAATGGGATATTTCAGTATAACGGCAAAACCAAAACGCTAAGCTCAAAGTGGGGACCAGATACTATAGACTTTGAAACCGGGAGTGGGATCGTGATTACAAGTAAGCCGTATCTTCTTGTCGGCCTGCCTTGCCTGAATGGTGAAACTTCAAACGTGGAAGAAAATGCCAGAATTAGACAGCAGATGAAGAAAATAATAATAACGCCCGGAAGAGATTTTCAGCATTTTAGAACCGAAAATGAGGGCAGGTAAATCAGATTCATTTATTAGTCAATTTTATGTTAAATGCATTGGAATTCTTCATAATATTCTCTGGACAATGACTAAAGTGATCTTGTTCTTTCTTAGATAATATTTCAGTTTGGGCAAGTGACCGAACAACAAGTTGTACGGAACATTAAGACCATCTATTGTTTCCAGCGATTTAATCCGTTCCAGAACGAAACTCGATACAAACACGATTGGAACATGCAATCAGTTGGTCTCCCACTAAATCTCAACCGTAAATACCTCAACGCTGACATTCCTGCAAAGCCATGAAAAACTTTCAAATCTACTGATTTGTCTGCAACGCTAAGCTTAACTTGACCACGATTGGTGACTGGAGTCCATTCCAAAGGTAGTTCCACCTGGGTAAGGATTCATCCACGACTGGACTGTTCAATTGACTTTTGGGTAGTTGTTAGTCTCCACTATAGACAAATGTAATATTATCGGTCTTTTGTGGGGCAAGTATCTCCTCATTATCTCATAGTTTACTTAATTTCTTTTATTGTCCTCTGCTATGGCAAGGTTTATCTCAATGGACTCTAGGTTCTGTAAAAGAGGTAGTGGAAATTCGTCATTTTTTTGAGAAGGTAGGCATGTGATTCAATACACTTATTGACATGTTTTTTAAGCTCGGCGTTAGTGGCACCAAACAATGGAGGATGATGTAGCCTTCAATTCAATTGAAGTATTTCAGTGTGTATTGGAGCTCCAAGCCAAATGTGATTTGTCGTATTTAATTCAAATACCCCGGTTCCAGTCATGTGGCAGTCATGTAGCCGTGCCATGGTAAAAGACGGATCGCATGTAAAGGGGATTTCGCGAAAGCGACTAGGATTTTAAATTCTAAATGAGTTGATTTAAAATGTCTAGCACATGACCAAAACTACGTAACAAAAACTTTTCCGAACAAGATTTTTTCAAACTGCGGAGCATATACTGGAGCTTCCATGGAATTCCGTTCCACTTTGAACTGAATGTCCATCGCATTTTTACATTAATTGCACACGGGGGGAAACTGACAGTGTCCGATTTGTAGAGTGATAGCTCGTTTAAATTTATTGATGTATAAAATATACTTTAATACATTGACAATTTCGATTTACACCTTACAATCTTATTACTTGACATATTAAGAGTTAATCACCTACAACACATTTTTAATGCTCCAATTCAAATAACATTATATTGTACAATTCTTACTGGATACAACAGTAATACAGTTTTCTCCTTTTAACAACATGGTTGGTCATTGCAGATTATCGGAAAATAATTTTAACGCTATATTTGACATATCAAATCAGATGTTAACAAGTTAAACAAGTTTGTAAATTATCGGGTGCAATGATAATGTGAGTGGATGAAATTAAGAATTTAGCAGACTGCTTTGGTTAAATATAATTCAAAAATTATGCAGTAAACTAAAATGCAATTCGTAAAACCTGAGGCAAGTGACACAAATTCAATGAGATTGAACAGTGCTAAATTGCTCAAATTAACGCAATACCCTTTTTACATCAAGTTGCCGTTTATAGAAATGTTAATTAAGCGATATATTATGACTGCATTGATGATTTGATACGTTGAGATAATTCAGAAAGGAATGCAATTAACCCCACTGCACAACCACTTGCTAAAACTATAAATATTGTCGCAATATTGCCAGTCATAGTCGTACTAATTCGTCTGTCACCGTGCCCGTTGTTATTCATGTGATTCTTTACTTCATCTGGCATGTACGCACCACTTATGCTCAAACCAGCCATATATACTTTCCACTGCTGAAGCTCAAACCATTTGTTTCCTAAACCAAACTCAAACAGGTTTCTAATTCTCTTGGGGACATCAGGGCTTACATAATTTCTAATAAGCCAACCAATTCGAATACCAGGATAAATGTTCTCGCCAATGCTTACGTCATCCTCATTAGTATCTGATTTTTCTAGAAGCTGTGTTTTAATAAGGTGTGTCCTAAAGTTGTAACCAACCACTGCTTGTTTTATGTCACATTTTGAAAGTTGATTAAAGATGGAAAAAGGATCAATATTAATTAAGCGATTAAAGATTAAACTTTCTTTATAAAAACTGAGCATCGGAGGATATGCGACCTTACTTTCTTGTTTCAGATCTATTAACGGGTCTTGATAAATTGTGAAGTTATTTGCCACTAACTCTTCCACACTTTCAAATGGAGTTGGCCTAATTGGCAATGTGAGCTTGTTTATATTTTCCCCTTTGTACGCATTGCTCAGAACGATTCCAACCAATATTAAGGGAGTTATTATCCAGAAGGTAAAGAAGGGATTTAGATTCCTGCGTGTATTTTCTACAATACCTGTTGACTGCTCTACCAATATTTCATAGCCTAATAAAAGGAGATCGCATTTTCGCAATAGGTTGCCACATGGCAATTTTACTACTCCCAGGTGTGTACATGAAATCATCACTATGAAATACGTAAACAAAATACAGACCCAAACATCCCAGTCAAACGCTTTTAACAAAAGAATGAATGCAAAGGCACCAGAGTCCCGTCTGAAACATGTGATAAACGAGATTTTTTTCATATAAGTCAAAAAAGCCAGTTCGTTAGGTGGACCGATGTCTTCCTGAAATTCGGGAACACTAAATGCATAAATCTTCAATGCCAGTTTTGATGTAAGTGGTCCACTACATTTTGTAGTCAAAAGCTTTGCATTAGTTACGTAAGATGAACCATCCAGCACAATTCCCACCAGTTCCTGCAGCCTGTAACCGTCAATGTACCATGCATTATGTTTGAACAGTTCCGAGGTTGGATAGTGCAGTTTGTGTCCTGAATGCTTGCTGAAATTTCCAAAAGTACCCCATGCTTCGCGGTCTACCAACCAAGTTGAAGGTGATTTTTTCAACATGTCCAAAATTCGATTTAAATCTGTGAATGTGAAATACTCCGTTGTTGTGATTTGTACCGCTTGGAACAAGAGACATGATGAGCAAAACCGACAGAGATATTCAATTTGGTTGATTATCCGAACATTTTGAGGATCCATCACAGACTCATTGAATGTTTTTTCCGAATTTGTTGTATGGTCTATCCTAAAAACCAACAGGTCAGCATGAAACTGAAACTCTTGAGTTTGTCTTTGATTAAACAAGTTTGAGTAGACAGCCAACCAACTAGATATAGCAACATTTTCATCCAAGTCCGCAACCAGGATTACATATGTGGTATAATGTTTCCATTGAAAATAATTGAACCGAGAATCGTACCTGGATCTTTGGAATCCGAAACGGAGATATTGCTTAGGAATTCTAAGATTTCCAGAAGGTGTCACGAAATAATTTAAATCCTGCGAAGGCGGAAACATAAAGACTTGCGCAGTACATTTCAAAATTTTACTGATGAATGCTGAGTTGAAGCCTTTTTCAAAGTTGGATTGTGAGTAGCTTGTGTTGTTAGTATTTACAACCACAGAAACTTTGGTATCTTCATCGTCATGAATGGTCACTGAATAGCTGGATATTAGCACGGGGATCTTTAGAGGACCAAACTCAATTCCCTTGTAATTAATGAGTTGGATAAGACATGGGAATAATACCTGTAGGTATTCGTTCAAGTTACTAATAACCAAGTCAAATTGCTTAAGATCATTTGTAGGGACAGCTAATTCAGTAAAACTGATATCCTTTCCAGTGCAACACTTCATGTCAGTGTTGTGTAGTTTATTTTGACCATTAAAAGAAGCGACATTCTCGACTTGTGCTCGTACTGCGCATAATGCCTTCCCTCTTGGGCATAACTGCTTCTCTGTCCAAGTGCTACTCGTGTCATTGATATGCTCTTCCAATGTTGTGATTGCAGCGTTCTGTTCGTTGCTGCAAAGTATTTTCAATTTATTTGCCTCCCACCTTGCGATATTGATGTGCCCTTGTTGGAATCCAACAGCGTATGTGTGCCTTGGACAAATCTTCATATCAACCCATTCTCCTCTTGGATCATCCAAGAGAGCAATTGTTGAATTAATTCTGCGATTTTTTGGGTTCCCACATACCATTATTACACCAACTAATAGTGCACCTTTGTAACTGTGGTGATAAAACTTCAACTCCACGCCAATGAATACGCTGTCTGGATAACA
>JAITYZ010002356.1:0-11809 GCA_027744595.1 Paronellides praefectus
AGGGAAATGGAAGAATTGAGAGGGAAAAGGAGGAAGAGAAAAAAAAGACGAAAGGAACAACAATATCATCATTAAAGTTTCATACATCAAAAGAAATAAAGTAGGCTAGCACGGAAAATTGTTCAATTTGAGAGTAAAAAAGCCTGAGAGAGAGGGAAAAAAGAGAGGAAGACCTGGTCTCTTGGTCTGATGTGTTACATGTGCTTGAGAGCCATCACTACCACCACAAGTTATTATTATACTTGCACATTTGCTGATAGAGTAGCAAAGTAGCAACAGTGGTGGTGGTGGTAGTAGTACCATCATCCCAACAGTTTTCAGGAATCAACTATTCTCTAACAACCATTCAACACCACTACTCTACCAACCTTTTTTGGTATTGCTTCAACCAAGTTTTAGCTGCTACCGTCGCCGCTCTTGTTGTTTTCTTGTTGTTATTATTGTTGTAGGTGGAAAAGAGTAATGAAAAAAATATACATGTATACAGCGAGTATCGTTTGTTGGCATGTACATAGGTATATGTATACCTATATATATTAGTGTGAATTCCTATTTCCTTTTTTTCCACTTTGTAAAAACAGGAATGTTGAAATATCACAAAAATGGAACAAGGATAGGGAATTCAATGGATAATATCTTTCTTTTTTTACTCGAGGGTTGTCGCCGACAACACACACCGTCCTTTTTTTTGTGCCAGTCTACTAATAACATCTACATATAGCCGGCATGTACACACACATACATCCACACAAGTAAATTGTTAAATTCATACAAATGCGGCCCATTTCAATTCCTTTTCTATTTTTTTCGTAGTCTTTACCTTCTTATAAGTTTTCTTCTTGTGCTAATATATTTTTTTCATTTGATTTCATTTTTTTGAATCCTTAGAAAAGTATGCAAAAAATAATAATTTGGAGGAGGACATTATATATTATCCTTTTGCACATCAGCAAAGCATATAAACTATCATATAATATCGTCATAGAAGTGGGACAAATATTATATATACTACTTATACATGTATATATACAGCTTATACAAATATACTGTGTAGTATGGGCTTTTAGATGATGTGTGCCTGTGTGTGGAGCAAAAAAACTAAAGTATTAGGTTAATACCCCTTTTGCGTGCTATCTCACGGATCCACGCACACTTTCCATTATGGTCGAGTATTTTATGTACGCAAAAAAATATTACACTCAAAATTTAATATGAAGTAGTATTGTATAATAAGAGTACCATCAAATATATATACTTATATAGCAAGTAGTATTAATAATAAGAGTTGCACACTATGTAAAAAAAAACCTTTTTTTTGTTTGTGATAATAAATTTAAAAAATTTCCTTAGAAAAGATGACATTAGCATCTAATGTAGTAAAATATGGCACAAATTCATTTTAAATAACATAACATAAAAAAGTGGCTTTCTATTTTTTTGTGCAGTGAAAAAAATAATAATCTAGTAGATAGATAGTACAAGAAGACGACTAGAAGATTCCTCTTTTTTTCTTAAACGAGATAGTATTCTATTGTGAAAGCCATATTATATGCATTTATTAAAAAGAAAGGAAAGTAGGACCACTCGGTTTTGTTGGAAAAAATATATAAGTATAAACGCTATACAATATGCATCTACATCATTAATGTACCTAATGGTATGGTATATTATACTACAACCTAAAAAAGCAGCAAAAAATACACAGATGACAATGTGCGGAATAGGATATTATAATCCTTTTTTTGGGGGGGGGGGGGAGAAGGAATAGGATATTATAATCCTTTTTTTGGGGGGGGGGGGGGAGAGAAATTAAAGCGTCATAAGGCCGTTTGAATTGATTCTGCTTCTCTGCCGTTTCTCGGATTTTGCTGGCTGTAGTATTGTTTTGTTGATGCAGCAGTGTAGCATCAGCTTTCTTTTATTTCATTTTCTTTCCGTTGTCGTCTTCATCCTCGTCATTCCAGTTTAAAAAACAAAAGAAGGGAAAGAGAAATGCAGCTTTTCTCTCCTTCTTTCTCTCTGAAAGCATGCAAATTTGGGAAAAAGAACGTAACTTGCATTTCCAAAATACTATTATTATTATTTTTTATACTTTTTTCTTCTCAAGTATAAAATGTAATGCTGTATGCATTAGTACATGATTCGCCTTTCCCCAAACACATTTTATTGGAATGCTGCTCTCCAGTCCAATGTATTTATGTTTTACAGGAAAAAGTAATGTGCCATATATGTATTTACAGCATGATATATTATATATCATGCAATAATTATCATTGTTCCATTTACATGTTATTTATATGAATTAAAAAATAAAATTAATTACTGACTATACGCTGTTCCATATATACTTTTTCTATCCACTATCTAAATATGATGCAGTGCAGACACAAATTTTTGTTTGAATTTCCAAGAAAAAGAAAAATATATTACTTTTTAGTTGTTCCATTCTGACAATGTGAATATTTTATGTATGGATGTAGTAACAGTCAACACAGTATATATAATCATTTTGATGTACAAAGCCTTTCATCTTGAACTTGTTTTGGAGAGGGAGAGAGAGAGAGCGCGAGAGTTGAAATGGTACGAGAGGAAACCAAGCTACAACAAAATTGTATAAAGCTACATTCATAGTACGAGTTTCATACCTACATAATATACAGACGTACGAACAAAAAAAACTTAATATTATTACCATTTCTGGACCAAAAGGGAAAAAAGGTACGGAAAGAAAAAGAAAGAGAGAGAGAAAAAAACATCTTTTCCCTTTCTTGTTTTCAAGGAAGGAAAGCAAAAGCACAATTTTCATTCATTTTTTTATACTCCTTTCCATCCCATTATAAATTCAGAACCTTCGACATTCTCAAGTTACATTGAACCAGTCGCATTATTACACCACCACCACATCTCCAAAAGCAGCAGACAAGAGCCACTGCTGCTGCTGCTACCGCTGCTTTTACCACTTGCCATATAATATCTGGCATCAGCAGCATTACATCATGGTCATGACTACGATGACGATGATGATGATGGTAGCTTGAAAATGTGCAATGCTAAGTACATTTCCGTATTATGCAAGCAGCAACGCAGGAAAAGGAGAAGCAAGGGAAAAAATAATAATAATAATGTTCCTGTATAAAAGCACGTTTTTCCCTACGTCTCTCCACTGTTCTTTATTTTTTTTCTACCCACGACTCGTGGGCCACGAGAAAGAGAGGAATGCCAAAATAGACCAGCATCACCAGTTTTTTTTCTCCACAGTTTTTTCCCTTAACAATGGTGTGGCTGATGATGATAATAATGCTCTATAAAATATTTCGCAATCTCTTTCTTTCCCTTCTTCGTCTTCCCCGTCTTCCTGCTCCTCTTGCAAAAGTTAATATGCTTTTTTATAACTACTATTACCCAGACTGTACAAGTAATATCATCATGGCAACAAACTACTTTGGTGACTGAAGAGTAGGGAATAATGGTGGAATGTGTATGTAACCACAGTGCTTATCCTCCTCCTCCTCCTCCTCCTACACACACACAAGTACAGCACACAAAGAGAGGGAAGACAGGCACACTAAATTTTTCCTGTTTATTTCTCGAGCAACGGCACCAACAGCAGCAGCACAAGTGTACTCTCTGTACAGGGGTTTTGTTTTGTATTGTATCATGTGCTCTTTGTTGGCTGACGATGTGTCTGTGGAATGAGAGCCAAAAAATACTTTGTTTGAAGTAGCAGAGCAGCAGTAAAGCAGCAGTGTCGGTATGCCATCATCATCATCTTCATCCAAAACAACAACCAACAAGCTCTTTACTTTGCTTGATTAAGCTTTTGCCCTTCCTTTTCCGACAGCTACACACAAATAGGCACACATTTGCTCCAACAAATATATCATTTTTGGCCATTAGGCTAAACGAAAGTACTTGATGGTTGTGATGATGATGATGATGATCATCATCATCATGTTAAACAAGTATGTTTTTTGGCATTTTCTAAAATTTTGTTGTTGTTTTTTGTGTGCCTGTGTCTGTCTGTTTGAATTTTGCAGAAAAAAAATAGAAAAAGAAAATGTAAGCCATGTCATTCCACAAGTTATACTTGTAATGAATGAGTGTACCTTTCAAAAAAGTTTACTACAAATCAAATGATATTCCTCATATTTATATTCCTTTCTAAAAAAAAGTTTGCTTGTTGTTGTAAGTATACAAGTTAGTTATTTTGCTCATGTACATATACATGCCTACATATATACTCATGCCATGTCTCACGACGATCATTTCGTTACAAAACTTGTACATAACTCGACATTAATATTTTTTATATATAGCGATATAATATACATACCTACGTACGAACATACACACAAGGAGTCTGAAAACTGGTTTTCATGTAGCCAGAGTAATAATAAGAATAATAGCAACAATCATGTTGTGTAGAATTGAAATCAATTTTGTTAACTGTTGGATGCACTGCCACTCCTATCTCTACCACCACCACTGCCGCCGCCAACACCACCCCCCAAAAACTTACAACACGCTATATATATACTTATGTGTGATATGTTTTCCATATAATATTTATGCAATGCCATTTTTGAACGCTCACTTTCACTCCGCTGTCAGTTTTCACAAGCTACCAAATTTATTGCACTTTGGTTCTTCATGTTGCGAGTAAAGGCTCTGCTGATGGTGTGTACAGCAGTAGTCATATTACCCGCTTTCCCAACTTTCTCTCTCTCTCTCCTTTGAAATATGTTGCAGAGTCCATTGCCCAAGGAAATAGGCTTATTTCTTTCTCTCTCTCCCTTACTCACTCTTCGTTTCTGCCATCCACATCCACATTTCACATAATATATAATACTAGCATTCTCTGTAATGCATATACATAATATATAAGCTGTTTAGTTTGCCAATTATTTCCTCTCCCCGCTAACTCCCTTTCCGTCAGATACTATTTTACCACCATTCCAGATAAGATTATCATGCAAGTACTTGAGGCCACAAAAAGTACGCACTTGAGTAACTCATCTTATTACTATATATTTTACAAGCCGCTCTTGATTTCTTCTTTGCTCTTTCTGATGCATAAAAAATACGAAATCAGCTTACGCATTTGTATAAATGGACGATGATGATGAAGAGTTGTACTTTATGAAAATATTCAGAGCGAAAAACATGCTTGGAATAGAATAAACGAATAAGGATTTTTTTTCAAGAATTTTTTATCCGACAAGGAATAGGCTTACACCAAAAGAATTTCAATCTGGTTCTGTCTCTCTAATTCAAGAAAGAGGCTGCCGCTATGAAAATGACACTTGCATGCACCCACGCACACACACACACACCACCCACGCACTCATACGTTATGTTATTATGATAAAGCTCTATGTATATTTACGAAAAGTACAAAAAAAGAAACTAAATAAAATGAAATCCTATGTGTTTCACTCCCTTTTTGACGCAAATTTTTGCGAGGTTCAACACTTATTTTTGATTTGTATGTACTGAGCACATAAAAGTATGTCAAATTGCGCTACATCAGCGTCTACATTGTAATTCTCGTTGAATGTGTGGAATAAGATGAAGGTGAAAATAGTTGCGATGGTGGTGGTGGTGGTGGTGTGACTGCATATGAATTTTGCTATAGGACAAGGATGATCACAGAGCATGATAAAGGTCTTTGTACACGCTTCATCCTGTGTGGAATAGACAAGAATACAAAGTAAAAATTGTCGACGACGTGAAATTTATTACGAGTTTATGCGAGGGAGAAAAAGCCGGTCCCACATATACACATATAGGCCTATATATACCTGCCTATTCCCATTCTACACGTCTTAAACTAGCAAATTTTCTAACGGGGGAAAAGAAGAAAGGAAAATAAAATGTTGGGGAAAAAAATAAGTTCATCGGTTTAGTGGTTGGGAAAAGGGAAAACAGCAGGAGCAGAAGAAGTAGTGCTCGAAAAGCAATGTGTATGGGATAATATACAGGGAGCTCCCGTCAAATTTATTTTTTTGACAGATATGAAAAGTATATAATAATAATGATGATATGCGTGTTGAAAAATGTATGATCAAGTTATTACGAAGATGAAGTTTACATATTATCATATACCTAAAATATAGGTATGTATGTGGTTTATTTTTGAAAATAGCAGCATGATTTTAAATAAAAAAGCACCACATGCAACGATTGTCGATGTTGCAGAAACAAAAAAAAATCTACAATTTTCTTCAACAAGAGGTCACACTCAAGAAAAGAAAGTATGCGTTTTATCTTCCTTCTCACGAAAATAATTTTCAAGATAATAATTTTTTTTTATATTAGGCCTTATATGTAGCTGTATTAAGGATTGAGAACTTTATTATTATTAATCCCATATTAAAAGGGTAAACACTATTTTATAAAAACATATTTGTAAAAAAGTAAACAGTGGCATTTGAGATAAGAAATTTGGCATTTGAGAAAACTGATTTTTCTAATACCATTTTGTAAATTACTAGTCACTTAAAATAAGCTTTTCGTATTAAATAATAAAGAGAAAGAAATTGGGTTCCAAGAAAAGAGAATATCTGTTTTATAGCTGTTTGTAACATTTCGGAGTGAATACACATGCACTACGTTACATTGCATAAATGAGGTTCATTATAATAAGGAAAAAAATTTAAAAGCCTTTTCCAGAGTTGACTTTGTTGTTGGGAAAATGAAGCAAACTGCAGGATATTTTTTTTCTCAACATGTCATCTGCAGCTTGTACCCATTTCCTCTTGTCATCATACAATCATTATCGTCATCATAAGTAAACTAGGATGATATTATTTTGAAAAATGAAAAAAAATAAAAATAAAGTAGAAAACAAAGTTAAGTAACATAAATGTGTGCAAAGGAGAAAAAAAAATGTCTGAAACTAAAACCCTCGTGCTTTATCAGAGAAGCAGCATGTTCCACTGAAAAAATATGCTGGTAGTATACTTTAATATGGTTGTGAAGGGGTTACAATGAAAATAAATATATACATAAATAATATATGTATATTATACTGCATTGAAAGAACGCAAAATACAAAATACAAATATATATAAATATAACTTGGTAATAAAACTCTAAACAAATTTGTAGTGGTTATATTTGTAGTAGTGTGGTTTTTTTTATATAATATATTTTTCTTTCTTTCTTTTTTTCAGATTGAATGCATTTCTACATGACCTGGACCCAATGGGCTTTCATCTCTTGAATGTGGCACTTCATGGGTTGGCCTCTGCAATATTTGTGAAAATGTGTTTGGAAGTAGCTCGAGTTACTACAACTTGCGCTTTTATTGCTGGTCTCCACTTTGCAACCCATCCAGTTCACACCGAGGCGGTTAGTCGAAGAAAACAAAATACATGCATACAATATCTATATATTCTTTTACAACGTACTAACATTCCATGTCTTTGTATACCCCCATTTGTTATCATGTCTCGTAGTATTCTTCTGCTCCGTTCCTTTTTTTTCTTTCTCGACCTGCCATCGCTTTTGCCATCTTACATGTTATTTCGTCTTTTTTGTTGTTGTTGTGTGTGCTTTGCTAGAATACGTATAACAAGAGAACAGTGACTTTTTGCCTTTTTTCCCTATTTTTTATATAGGACACTGATTTTCTCTTATTACTTTGAAGACTTAAAGCAAGCAAAATAAAACTGTGTTCGCAATTTTTCACTCTTTTCTCCCTCTTGTGCTTCAGTGTGTGTATGCTTTATATGGTTCCTTGCCACTTTCACCATTTCCTTTTTCCATGACGGTAAACTCACGCTCGTTTATGTACCTTTTATGAAAGTAATGTTGCGCTGTGTGTTCACTCATCATACTACACGTCATCATCATCACCCTTCCTGACTCTTGCTGTCGTTTATAGACTAGGAAAACCTACATACAACATAGACCTCTGCACAACCATGCCAAAGTACAAATCGGGGTGATTCCTCCAAAGATATTCACCTTTACTCATTTTCCATTACCCTCGTGTGCACAAAACATATATTATGTGAAACGAAAAAAAAAATTAGTTGCTGCTTAAAGAAATAAAGCATGTCTTATTTTTTCTATAACAAATTTGTTTCCTTCATAGCCAAGAGTCAAGAAGTAAGTAGGTTGCACTAAAAAGAAAGCGAGTACTTCAAAAACCCAGTGTGGCTCAAAAAATAAATTTAAAATCATGAATTGTAGATAAATATACCAAAGAGTAAATTGAATTTCAACATTTTTTCTTTAGCATTAGTCCATGGGTTTTTACAAAGAAGCTTACAGTATTTAAAATCAGGTGAAAGCTCATTTAAATATTAAAGTTCAGCCCCATTATTCAGCTTTTATGTCAAAATTTAGTTTGACCAATTTAAATATCCTATTTTATTTTTTTAACCAGAATAAATCATGATACGTTCCAAATAAAAATCTACACAAAATCAAATCCACCTGTCAATCTTTCATTTTGGCACAAGAATGCTTTTAATTTAGGGGTACGATGAATGATGAGACACCCTTTATACATTTATTCTAATATATGTATCTGCTTTTCTCAACACAAAAGCACAATCAAATAGGTAAATACTGTAAAGTCATGTTTTGTTTGTTTTCTGTTGAGCAATGGCACATCGAAAAGCTTGCCTCCTTTTCTCCCTCCCCATCTCTCTTTCTTTTCTTTTTTTGCGCTCACTACAACTACTCCTACTGCTTACTATTATTATTATCAAGAATAAAATTAGTTACTAATTATAGAGGACGAGGAGAGAAGAGTGAAAAAACACAGGACGTTGGTTGTAAATAATGGTTCCGTACACACGCCTTAAATCCTTGTAAAAAAAACTACGCTCTTTGTTTGTCCCACTCTTTCATTAAACTTGCAACTAATTTTCTTTACACACTTTGCATTTACAACAACCATTACTTATCGCTATATTATTATGTATGTACACTGCTCCTTTTTTGTGCTTCCAGTGATATTTTTAAAATGACAATAATTAGACGCATTATTATTAATATTATTACATGCTAGCATGGAATGTGTGTCAACAATTTTAATTACAGATAGGTAATTTGGTTGCTGTTGCAAAACAGCAAATTACACAACCGAAAAATTAATTTGTGAGAATAAAAGCTTTATATGCATAGGGGCTATACCATGTATATAGGTGTATACAACCCTTTAGCAAAGTCATCTAACAACAGCCCCTTTTTTCGGCTTGCTAATTTCCAGCTTGACAAATAACTGAAGTGTATTTTCTCTTTCCTAACAATTGGCAACTTGCTCTCATTAATTCTATTTTTGTGAACGACGAAGAAATGAAGTAAATTAGTTATTATTATGAATGTAAATATCTACCCACGTAAGATTTAGAACAATGAACCTTTTTTTCTGCATTATAAATTTTATGCTTGTTATGCGTGGTGGTGGTGTGCTTGGCTTGCAAACAAGACAGGAAGTTGCCTAATTTATGGTGTAAATAAAAAGCCGAATTCATGTGACTTGCAGGTGTGTATATATACCTATGTAGCATATTATTGCACGTGTTTGAATTGCTTCATAGGAGTAATAATAATAATACCTACAGAAAAAAATCCTTTTAACTGACTCAGTATAATAATGTGTTGTGTGTTGGTGGAGAAAAAAAATGCAGAAGAGTGTCTAACATACAATATTTTTTTGTTCATTTTTCATAGGTGACAGGAATTGTCGGGCGTGCGGATCTACTCGCATCAATTTTCGTTTTGTGCTCATTCCTCGTTTACAACAGGTAATAATAGTGTACACACGTATGTCAATACCTCTATTCACCACACCATTATTATTATTACCCCTTATGCTTCTTCTGCATTGTTGTTGTGTTGCTGTCGTCGGTTTTTCCTGCTGACATTACAAACTACTCTCCGGGATAAAAAAAAAGAAGAAGAAGGAATTTTGTGTTGACTATGTGATGATGACGATAAAAACTGTAATGGTAATAGGAATGCCTCACAGAATAAACGAGTATATATATATATATGTGTGTGTGTGTGTGTCTGCGTACATTATGTATCAAGCTCCATTCACTACCATCACATCACCATCATCATCATCATAAGACCATATTGTGCAACGTCTTTGTTGTCTTCTTTTTTTCAACGACACAAAAATTCTTATTTTTTCCTCAACTTGTCTTTCTCACTCTGTTTTCTGTAGAAAATCAATAAAAGCGACATTAGGAGAAAATAGCACAACAACAAAATGTTATATTTGGCCGGTATATAAGTATGTTACACACACTACATACTAAAAAGGGTATAACCATGTATTATACACACTTAATGTGGGTGAGGTGTTTTGTTGGTGAGATGGGAAGAACACAAAGTTCTGTTGGTGATGTGGGTGCATTATCATCATCGTCGTCGTCATCATCATTCTTGAGATGCTTTTGGCTCCTTGTTACTCAAATGCAGCTTGAGACTTGAGCTCGCATTACAAAGATACACAGAAAAGACTTGTACTAAATATTATACGAGAATGAACAACAAGGAGAACCATGTCATTTCACTTGATATTTTGAGTGTACCTGCACAGTAGTGGTAGTAACACAGAGCGAACAAGACTGAAAACAAGTAGGATTTCTGTGATCACACAACACACATGTTTTATGTGTATAAACACTCGCTTTATCATTCTTTTTTTTCTGGTTTGCAAAATGTGCTCCCACTTTCACCACATTTCCCTCAACATTTATTTCATCAACATGCACAAGAAATTTACGTGTGTATAATTTATCGTTTCTTGAGACCTTTTTTTTGTTGTTGGCCGGCAGGGATGGGCGTATTTTCATGACATGTTACATGTTTTTATGTATTACCTTTTTTTTCGCGTTACATGTAATTACTATTATTAGTTTGGTTGTTGTTGGTTTTTTTTCATTATTTGCTACTCTCTATATTGTTTGTTTATATTACCAGGGAAAACCTACTAATGAAATCAAAATAACAATAAAAAATATAAGGCATGAGTACAAAGTATACATACAATGTTGAGAGGTTTGTTTAAAGGATTGTAGATGCTACACATATGTGAGAGTGTGTCAACCTCATTCTTTTCTTCATAAATCAAAAGCTTTATACAAACAAGGTTTAAAAAACAATACAAAAATTGAACTTTGCATCATAATTTTAAATAGTATTATTGAGGACCTACATATGATGCTGCTGGTAATAATATTCAATGAAGAAGATTTCTTGAACAAACATGTCTCCTTTATTTATGATCACCCTTTATTATGCCGCAAATAATAATAATAATAAGCAAGTGGGTTAAAGTAAAAAAAAGTTATGATGATATTGTTTACTATTCGTAATCCGGAAATGAAGAAACTTTTTTTTTTTGAAAGAATGAACTGTCCTACTTTTCTTATCTGTAAAATTGTCTATTGTACATATTGTGCAGTGTAGTAGCAGTGGTAGTAATGATATACTAGTGAACATGCAAGCATAGAATATCTTACTTTAAATTGAGTTGCTCCTTGGCATTTATTACAAGATCTTTTTTTTACTTTTTCTACCGCTATTTTACTTTACAACATCATGCAATTCATTTCTCTGAGCAAATGTAATATATGCTTACACGACAATCATACAGACACGTCTAACAAAACGATGACAAAAAATATACACAATACTACCCAAGACATACACACGCTTTTGGTCTCCGAGAGTGTCTACACAGCCCTCTCTCTGCTTAAATTTACTAGATCAACATTAGATCCTACCGCTTCGCATCATCATCATATATTCTTCATTTTTTTCTACTTTTCTTGTCGTA
>JAITYZ010002357.1:0-16710 GCA_027744595.1 Paronellides praefectus
CACCATGCTGCGGGCCAAAGACAATGTCGACGAGGTGAAGGTTGCGGCCTCCTTGGCCAAAATCCAAACCTTACTGCCGCAAAAGCGGTCCATCCCGTCGAGAGACGCGATGGACCCCGGTTATCGCCGACTTCGTTACTGTCGCTACGCGGACGACTTCATGATTGGGGTTATCGGTAGCAAGGAGGATGCACGAAGCGTGTTCGCCGAAGTCAGGGCATTCCTGACCGAGGCGCTGGCGCTCACGGTGTCCGAGGAGAAAAGCGGTATCCGCAAGGCGAGCGATGGAGCCGCCTTCCTTGGATATGAGGTCCGCACATATACGACACGCCAACGGGTTGTCCGGAGCCGACAAGGTTCCGTCAGCTTCCTTCGTAGGCCGCCGTCGGAAGTGATGCAGCTGCATGTCCCTTGGGAGAAGGTCCACGCGTTCGCTTCTGCAAAAGGTTATGGTGATCTGTCGGTGTTGAAGCCGCGTCATCGTAGCCTGCTGCTCAGCTGCAGCGACGTTGAGATCGTCCTAGCTTACAACGCCGAATTGCGGGGTTTTGCGAACTACTATGCTCTCGCCAAGGATGTGAGCTTCAAGCTGAACAGGCTTGAGTTTCTCCAGCGGTGGAGCTTGTTCAAGACCTTGGCCAGCAAGCACAAAACCAATGTGCGAGCGGTCGTGGCCCGCATGAGGACGGGGCAGGAATTCACCATCGGCTACGACGTCGATGGCCAGCCCCGATCGGTCAAAGTCTGGAAACTGGCTCATCTGAAACGTGATCCGGCCACCTCGTCCAGGATTGATATCCAGCCTTGGACGCAGGTGTTCACCCACTCACGTACGGACTGGGTTGATCGTCAGAATGCCAAGCAATGCGAGGCTTGCGGTCGATCCGATGTTCCGTGTCAGGTGCACCATATCCGGGGGATGGCCGATGTTTCGCACCGCGGTTTTGTCGTGAGAATGAAGGTGGCACGCGCCCGCAGGACGGTGGTCCTGTGCGAGCAATGCCACTGGGATACTCACAGAGGCCGCCTGCCCGATCTACGGCAAAGTGATGGTTCGTCACAGTGGAGAGCCGCATGCGGTGAAAGCTGCACGTGCGGTTCGGCGGGGGGATCAGGGCTGACTCCATGAGCAGCACCAATCCTACCCGACTGACGGAGCACATGGGGCCTCACGAGAGCGAGTGCCCCGCGTCGATCCTCGACCTGCTCACGCCCATCGAAGGCGAATGGCCGAACAACTGGCGCGCGCGCTGCCGCGCCAACCTGGCGAAACGCCGCCTGCTCGACGCCAAGCCGACCCCCCGACCTGGACAGACGATCGTCTTCGACGATCCGCTCCGCTTCAACGACGGCATCGAGCGCACCCGCTTCGAGGTCATCGCCGGTCCCAACGGGAAGGGGCTGCGCTATCGCGACCCCTCCTCGCGCCAGATCTGCCAGATCCCGTCCGTCAAGAAGCGCGCCTACCGGCTTATCAACCCGGCCGTCACCGTCCCCCAGGTGGCATCGTGACCGCGGCGTCGGACAGCGCTGCCGAGGGTGCTTACGGCTTCGTTCTCGGCACCCGCGACCGCACTCACGGCTTGAGCTTCTGGAGCAACGACTACGGGTTCGGGCCGCTCTTCAACGCCACCGTCTTCAGCGAGGCCGAGGCTGGCACGCTGGACGTGCCGATCGCCGACGACGAGCCCGAGTGGCTGGCTATGCCCGCTCCTCTCGCCACCGGGGGGCGGCCGTGAGCCGCCCGCCCGTCGTCGCGGCATGGGGTGCCGGCGTGGATTCGACCGCCATGATCGTCGAGATGGCGGAGCGCGGCGAGCCGATCGACATGGTGCTGTTCGCCGACCCCGGCTCGGAAAAGGCCGGCACCTATGCGTTCCTGCCCATCTTCCGTGCCTGGATGGCCCACCGGGGCATCCCCTCCGAGATTTGCCGCTACCACCCCCGCAATTTCAAGCACTGGCCACCTTACGCGACGATCGCGGAGAACATGCTCACCAATGCCACCCTGCCTTCGGTGGTGTTCAATCGGGGGTCATGCTCGCAGAAATGGAAGGCCAGCGCCCAGGACGCTTGGACGGCAGACTGGGAGCCGGCGCGCCGCTGCTGGGACGCCGGGAACCGCGTCGTGAAGCTGATCGGCTACGACGCCTCCGCGCGTGATACCCAGCGTTATCACCACGCGCTCGGGTGCGAGGATCCCCGCTACGCGTACCGCTACCCCTTGCGGGAATGGGGATGGGATCGCGCGCGATGCGAGCGGCGCATCGCCGCCGCCGGGCTTCCGGTCCCACCCAAGTCGAGCTGCTGGCTGTTATGTTTGCAGATGGTGTCTCGTCTCACCGCAACCCTTTATTTATGGGCTACAAAATTATCCGCCGTTTGAGACGATCCGAGGCCATTGAAGCGCTCGGGACAGTTGCAAAGCGCTACTGCACTTTGCAACTGTCCCGAGCGCAACCGCCGAAGGCGGTGCGACTCGTCGCGGCGGCATCCGGAATGACTTTGCTGAGCGGAAGAAACTGACTTGCCATTGCCCGTCGGGACTTGCTGATGCGGCCTTGATCGTTGCGCCGACAGATTGGGAAATGTCTGTTACGCGCCCTAGTCGGTCGTTTGAAGGGCGGATCTACGCGCCAGGAAGCAGACCTTGCTACCGCAACGCCTTCGGCTAACATTCCAGAATATGGACGCGCATATTTCTCTTGCCGATGTGAGCCAGCTGGTGGTGACGGAAATCGAAACCTTCGTTGTACCGGCCCCGAATCCTGACCAGCTAGGAGAGGCTCTCCCCGCCGCATGGTTTGCCCAGCAATTAGATGAGATGAGAGCGGCTTTGATCGAGCCTTATATCGTCGAAATTGATGGTGACGGACGCTTCCCCGGAAGCATCCCTAAGCCGGTGCCAAGGCGGGTTGCCATTGTCGCTGAGGATGACGATATCTTCCTCGCTTATGATCCTGACCCTGACGGTGATTTCGCGTTGATATTCAAGTCGGCTTCCGGCTTTGGAGTATCGCCCAATCGTGGCCATGCCGTGGATTGCTTTATGTCACGCTAGGCAAAGCGATTGCCCAAATCGGTGGCATGGAAGGAGCGCAAAGGGGCGTGCGCTGAAATTCAGCCGCGCACCTTGCTTGGTCGTTCAGTGGCCGATTTGACGCTCTAGAAACCTGCCGGTCCGGTCTCCCGCGCCGACCTGAGCCGTCGGCGATGATGATGGGGTGGAAAGCGGACATTTTCGCTGCCATGTTCGCGGCATGAAGGCTGGGCTCGTAATTTCGTTGGTCGCACTCGCCCATTTATCCGGTTGCGCGAAGAATGAGCCGCGCGCCTGCACGCCGCCTGATGCGGCTTGGCGTCGGCCAAATTTCAATCAGGACGCCGAGACGATCAGAAACAGGGTCACGCTCGACAGGGCCGGCCAGCTCTATTGGAACGGTTACGCTGTTTCGAATGGGGATTTTGCCAAGATGTTGAACGCGGCACGGCTCGCTCCTCAGGCCGACCTCTATCTAGAAGCGGAGATGGGGGCACCTTGTCGAGATCTCGACCGAGTGCGGCAAGAAGTCAGCAATGCATTGGGCTGTCACGATGCCAAAGGTCGCTGCGTAGAAGGCTTGCCTGACTTCCAACCTCATCCATTCAGGTGACCGATTTGGAGCGCGTGCGGCTAGCCCGCCTTGCGCCCATTGTCGCCGTCCAGGACCTCAATTCCATTGCTCGAATGCGGTCACCTGTTCCGCTTGGGCTAAGCCTCGAGCGCGAAAAAGCGGCCGGTCTGCTAAAGACCGATAGCGGACATTATAGGGCCGGGAGTGACTGCGTGCTACGTGCCTGTTAGGTGAGACCGCCAATGGCGATCGGAAGTCGATCAGCCTTCAGGAGAGTATGCATGCTTTTTCACACCATGGTCGGATCGAACGACATTGAGCGATCCAAGCGCTTCTACGACACGGTGCTCGGTACCCTGGGTGCAGGGGAAGGGACCCGGAACATCGCCGACAGCGGCCATATCCGTCTGATCTACAATAACGGCAACGGAACGAACTTCATCGTCAGCCAGCCGATCAACGACGAACCGGCAAGCGTCGCCAACGGCAGCACGGTCGCCTTTTCCTGCGACTCGCCCGAGCAGGTGAAGCAGCTTCACGATGCCGCCGTTGCCGCTGGCGGAACCTCGATCGAAGCTCCGCCCGGACCACGCGAAACTGCCTCCATGGGCACCATCGAACTGGCCTATTTTCGTGACCCCGACGGCAACAAACTGTGCGGAATTCATTTTCCTGCCTGATCCGTCCAGCATGGGTCTGCTTCTAAAACTAGCGGACTTCGATCATGCGATCCCGCGAATGTTCGCTTTCCACCCCATTACGGTCATGGGAGCACGCTATAGCTTTGCCTGAAAGCGGACAGGCAGCTGACAGCACTTTCTGTCGAAATGCGGAAATTCCGCGTTAGCGCCGCAGAGGTGCGCTTCCAAGACGATCCCGATAGTCGGAGCTCGCCCGGCCCTTCGAGCCGAAGGCTGCGATATTTCCCTACGTCGGCACTCGATGCGTCGAGTAACGACTTTGAACGCGCATCCCGCAGGTAACGGGCAAAGACCTGAAGATCTCGAGCATAGTGGCCTGCGCTGGCAAGGGACACGCCATCGGATCGCAGGAACGTGATGAACGAATTGACTTCTACAACGGGGCTTCCGTCGGAATGAAGGAGAGAAGGGAGATTTGTTTCGGGTAAGTATTTGGTTGCGTCCTGCTTTATGGAGTCATCAAGCGCAGGCCGGATCATCGTCCCATCAAGAAGTATAGGCTCGACGCCGAGCCAAGGATCGAACGGGAAAAGATGCACTGAACCCTCGACATGACACTGGGCGTTTCCATTTTATTGCCCCGACCCGATCGATAATGGGACAATATCCTTATCCCGTCAAAGGGAATGGATCGTCTCAATGGCGACATAATATCTTCTGCGGGAGCATCAAGCCCGACGAGGTGGAGGAGCTATCGGCCGACGAACTGCGCATCATCGTCCTCATGGAGGCCCGGGCGAAACCCCGGCTGCGCAATGTGGACGGCCTCTGGCGACGTCCGGTCCTCGGCCGCCGCGGCGCGACCCCGCGCCCCGGCAGCATCACCGAGTTCATCCGCGAACGCGGCCTCCTCCCTCCGGAGGAGATCGACCGCATCATCGCCCGGGCGCCGACCGAGCTGCTCGCGTTCCAAGCGGCCCAAGCCGCCCTCCCCGCCGACGCCCGCACCCCGATGGGGCGCTGGCTCGATGACTTCAATCGCGGCGCCGATGCGCTCCGCCACAAGAAGGCCCATGACCTCGCAAACGCGATGAGCACCCCCTGAAGCGGGGGCCTTTCGATGCGGTGAGTCTGCTGCTCACTCAGCGAAGGGGCGCACCATGCACAGAGTCGCCGTCTACCTCTATGACGAACGCGAAGAAGACGGCTGGTACTAAGACGCGGGGGAACTCTGCACCGCTCCGGAGCTGACGGCCTTGGGCACAACGTTTCCAATCGGCCAAGAGGATCGTGGCGTCGGGATGGCGGCGGAGATCCAGGGTCACCTCGATCGCGACTGGAACGTCGCCGATCATGCCCGCCCGCTCAGCAGCGCCCTCAGCGCCGGCCGCTATGTCGCCCAGGTCAACGATGGCTGGCCCCCGGTCGCCTTCCCTGCCGAACGCCCCCGCTACGAGTGACGGACGTGGGCGCTCCCGTTGCCACCCCTCTCAGGAGTCGATCCGATGAAGCCCTTCACCGTCCAATGCGAATACTCTGCGCACCATCGCTTCGAGACCACGGTCGAGGCGGAGGACCCGATCGCGGCGTGCCGAGCCGCCATCGAGCTCGCCAACGGTTCGAGCGATTGGCGGAGTCACTGCGGGCCTACCCCGTCCTACGTCGTCGCGCTCGCACCCGGCGTCGACGTCGATCCCTGGCGCGATACTCCCGAGGGAGCAGACGCCTCCGTCCTGCCCGTCCCGGGCCTGTTCACGGACACGGCGCGGGTGGCGGGTTATGCCGCGACCCGGAGCGAGGACCTGGTTCTCCAGCTCCGCATCATGCTCGACGCGATCGGTGATGACGGGCGGTTGAGGATCGACCCCAAGGCGCTGGTCCGCCTGTGCGCCACCGGACGCACCATTCTGGAGGACATCGAAGCGTTCGGGCTACCGCCCGAGGCGACGCGCCGTGGCGAGGGTGGAGCAGCGACCGCCATTGCATCACCGGTAGCCGGCTAAGCCTTCCGCCAGAGGGATGCGGCACATGGGCCGCCGCGAGCCGTCCGCAACCTGCGAAGACCGGGCCGTGTTGCCGCTGCGCGGCTGCCCGCTCCACCCCGGTTTTCGCAGGTTCCCCTCGGCTTTGCCTCGGTGCGGCCGCCTCTCGATCGGCGGCCCAGGAGGTGCGCATCCGGCGGATAGGCCGCCGGCACACCTGAGTGAAAGGCTCGCCCATGACCACTTCCCTCGCCGCGGCGCTCGCCGCCCTCGAGCTCGGCCATCTCGAACCCCGCAACGAAGACCTGAGCGGCATGGCGCCTCCTCCGATCGAGGCGCTCGACCAGACCACCACCGCCATCTGGAGCGACCTGTTCGCCACCCTCTTCAACACGTCGCTCGAGCGCGACATCGAGGAATTGGGCTGGGGCTTGGTGAACCTCTTCCACCGGGCCGCGAGCAAGAAGCACGCGACCATCGATCGCCTGACCGACGAGATCAGGCTCCTGATCGCCGAGCAGGACGGATCGGAGATCAACAGCACGAACCTCGAGGAGAAGATCGAGCTCGCCAAGAAGATCGAGGAAGCCGCCGGCTGCTATGAACACATGCGCGACACCGCGGCCGCTCACTACCTTCGCGAGACGGGCCGCTCCTGGATCCCTGCGACGGGCAACCGTATCTCGCTGGGCGTCACCTCGGCGATCGTCGACGGACAGGCGTTCCTCCGCGCCCGCCGCGAGAGGGTCCGGGACGCGAACACCGCGCAGGGCACCGCGATCGTGTTCGCCGGTGGAAGGCTGACCTTCCAGTCGGACAACGACATGAAGACGTTCGGGGACAATCTCCTGCGCACCCTCAATGCCGTCCGCGAGCGCATCGGGGACATGTATCTCGTGCATGGCGGCGACATGAAGGGGATCGAGCGCATCGCCGCCTCCTGGGCGGAGCAGCACGGCGTCCAGCAGGTTCGGTTCGGGCTGGACCGCAAGCTCGGCGATCGCGCCGGCTTCCGCCGCAACGAGCAGATGCTTTCGCTGAAGCCCCGCTACGTCATCGCCTTCCAGGGCAACGGCGTGACCGAGCGCCTCGTGATCGACGCGAAGGCGGCCGGCATCCGCGTCGTGGACCGCCGCGGCCCGCTTGGCACCCCGCCCGCCGCTCAGAACGCTCAGCGCGACCGCAAGGTCGCCTGAGCTGCCGGCATCGGCCGCCGGCACGCCGGCGGCCTTCTCCTTGCCCGAGGAACCAAATGGCGGCGATCGCTACTGGCGCCGCGCATTGCGATCGACCGGACATCCATCGACCCGACGGCACGATCCCGTTCTGGAGGTTGCCGGCGCGTTACGGTGCGCACCCCATGCTGGCGCTGGCCAGAGTGGGGCCGCCTCGCCAGCTCAGCCCCGCCGTCCGGGCAGCCCTCCGCATTGTTCTCGTCGAGCGGCCGACCTCTGCCACCTTTCAATCAGCGTCGGTGGAACGTCGATCGGGCGGTCTCCACCGACATGCTGACCATCCTCGCGTATGTCGCGCAGCGACCTTGCGCCGTCCACGTCAACAGCGTCTTTTATGACGCCGAGATGAGGTATCTCACCGAGAGGTGGCACGAAGGCGTCCAGACGTAATGAGCCCTGCCCGGTAAGCCGGGACCGCCGCTCGATCTGCTTGCCCGTTGCTGAGCCCCTGGCGGGGCACGGACCGTTCGGGTCACGATCGCTCGACGAGGATGCTTCCGCACCCGACATCGATGGGCGCGGAGGAGCGCCGGCGTGAGGCCCGGCGCCGGCTCACGGCCGCCCCTTCGTTCGTCGCGAAGACAGCCCCGTCTTATGTCGAGCGCCGCCCCGCCAGCCACGGTCCAGCCGGGGCGGAAACACCTGCGGCTGATCGCGCCAGGCACCGGCCTTCCGGCCTTTCCTGCGGGGTGGGCGATCGTGACCGCTTCGCCCAATCGACGCGCGACCACACGACACCGCGACAGGATCGACCTAGCCACAGGTCCAGGCCCGGCGACACCTCCATGGACAGACCTCGCCGGCGCCGATTGGCCGATCGCGTTTGACTCGGCGGCGATGCCGCTGGAGGGAGGAGCGTCAGGGTTGCAGGGCATCGCAGCGTCGAGTGCGAGGATCCTCAACTCAGGTCCATCGCTGATCGCCCGTGGGCCCCTCCCCTCTCTTTCATGAACGACCTAAGCCGGCCGTCCAACGGCCCCAACCCGCTTGTCGTTCGGACCGAGTTGCCGCTTCGCGGCTGCCCGCACCACTCCTCCGACCGGGGTTCCCCTTCGCGTCTTGCGCCGCTCCGGTGGAGCCGCCGTCCTGGCCGTCTTTGACGGTGTTCAGCCGAGGGGACGAACCCTCAGGCAGAACAGAAGGAACCTCGTCATGAAGAACCTCGTCATCCTCGCCGGCAACGTCGGCAACGCTCCCGAGACCCGCACCACCCAGGGCGGCACCAAGATCACCAGCTTCAGTCTCGCGACCTCGCGCCCGAAGCGCGACAGCGAGGGCAAGATCATCAAGGAGAGCGGTCGCCGGGTCGAGGACACCGAGTGGCACCGGATCACCTGCTTCAACGGTGTCGCCAAGTCGGTCGCTGAGAATGTCGAAAAGGGCCAGAAGGTGATGGTCACGGGCCGCATCCACTACACCCGCTGGACCGACCAGCAGGATATCGAGCGCTTCGGCGTCGAGATCATCGCCGATGAGGTGACGTTCCTCTCCTACGGCAAGTCCCGCCAGCAGCAGGGCGGCGCCCAGGACAACGAGGATGACGACATCCCGTTCTGACCGTCTCGGGCAGGTCCGGGAGCTTCGGCTCCCGGGCCTCTTCTCGCGTCAGTAACCGACCTCGCCAGGCTGCACCTCGGGAAAACGGGCGATGATGCGGCCCACCTCGACGACGATGCCGACGGGGGCGCCGCGCTGGGCGAGCAGATAGTCCAGGCACTCGAGGATCGCCTTGAGCTTGTTTCTCGGGGCGGTCGGGACGCCAGCGCGCCTGAGACCCTGTGGCTGTTTCGGAAAGCTGCGGTTGAACAGCCGGTCGTGGTGCGCGCAGATGTTGCGGACGTCGACCAGGCACTCGAGCCAGCTCGTGAACAGCTGGTCGCTCGGCACCCCGAACTGGGCCGAGATGCTGGTGCGCAGCGAGCCCTCGAGGTTCTTGAAGATGCGCACCGCCCGGCCGAAAGTGAGAAACTCCTTCATCGTCCAGATCGGCGGCAGGATCGGGGTCCCGTAGGTTTGTCGATAGTGCAGCGCGCGCTGGTCCTTGGTCTGGGTGTAAGCGGCGGTGAAGCTCTGCAGTGCTTCAAGGTTGGCGGTGGCATCCTTGAAGGCGGTAGGCTCGAAATAAGGGTGGCTGCCGTGTCGGTCGCTGAGCGTCTCCGACATGGCGTTGCGCAGCAGCAGTTCGAACTGCCCCACTGCGGCAAAGCAAGCCTCCCGCAGCATGCCGTCGCACTCGTAGAGGCGCAGGATCTGCTGGTACGTCGTTCCCGGTTGGAACGGTCGGTTCGGCACCCCTAACTGGCGCCGGCTGAGGAAGTAGATGCGGAGCCGTTCGTATCCGACCAGGTCGATCTTGCGGGCAGCGACATTGGGTCGCGCGACGATCAGGCCCCGGCTGCGCAGGTGCGCCACGCGCTGGGCGGCCGTTGCGTGCGGCTTGGTGTAAGGAGGTAGCGTCATCCGAAAACGCGAAGGGCCGCCCTTTTGCACTCCCCGAAAGGACGTGTGGCGACCCGTGACCCAAGCCATATAGCGTGATGAGGCGGGTACGGCAAGAGGTTCGCCCCGGAAGCTCTCGTCGGGCTAGATCCTAGCATCATCCAAATGGGGCGGCAAACAGCCGATACCCCGATGCCGTTGATCGAGTTCGGACAGGAGGGTCGGGGTGGGACGTCTCCCGGCCGAGGCCGGGACCGTCGCTCTACTCCGCTTAACGCTCCGCCGAGCCCTTGGCAGGTCTCGGCCCATGCGGGTGACGATCGACTGACGGGATCTGGCGCGCGGAAACATGTTTCCGAAATCCGGCAGTCTCTTTCCGCGCGGCGTGCACCGCGTGGCGCAGAGACGCTGCGCGAGGAACCGTGCGATGGCGGGCGCCGAGTGCGCGAACGGCGACGGGAGCGGCCGACTGGTCCGTGCTGGAGGGCGGCACGGGCGGTCCAGCGCTGCCCAGGAGGCACCCTGCCGGCGTGCTCCACCCCGCTCTTGGAGGCGCAATCCTTGGGCCGGCTCGTGGCCTTGTTCGATCAACCCACAAGGGGTCCGGGCGCTTCGCTACGGCTTTCTTGCTTGACCAGCAAGAAAGTGATCGCGGCCCCTCCCCGTCCTGTCGGGCGCCTGTCGAGCGGGGATGCACCCCGCCGGCTTCACAGGAGCCTCGGACATGTTCAACGACATCTGGATCGCCCGCAAATCCGCTCTCAGCCTCGCCCGGACGCTGATGGTCGCCACCATGGTGGTCGCCGTCGGTACCCAGTACGCGGTCATCACCGCCGAAGACCACGACAGCTCGCTCACCATCGTCAACGAATACGACCCCTTCGCCTGACCTAACCGGGGGCCGAGAGGCCCCCTCCCCTTCCGGTCTTCGTCGAGAGGCGTGGCGGGCATCGAGCCCGCCCCGCCCCGCCTTGCTCAGGCATCGATCTCGATGAGGTCGCCTCGCGGCGTCTCGACCTGGTGGTGCATCGGACCGGCATAGGGTTTGACAAGGGCCAGCGCCTCGTCGGCGCTTCCGTCGAGCCACGTCAGCAGGTCACAGGGCCGCAGGATCACCGGCATCGCTTTGGGGTGCCACGGCCGCACGACCTCGTTCGGCTCGGTCGTGCCGAACGCGAACGCCTCCCCGCGCTCCGTCGGCCGCCAAAGTCCGGCAAAGAAGCCGATCGGCTGGTCGGGCAGCGAGAACCACATCTGCTTGGGCAGATTGTCGTCGCCCTTCCCGCCCTCCGGATGCGGCTCGGCAAAGTGGGTGAATGGTACGATGCAGCGCCGGTCCGGCGTGTTCAGCGACGGCTTCCACATGTTCGATGACAGGTTGCGCGCGTTGGTCACGTACTTGTCGAGTTTCACCTCGGGATCGCGCTTGCTGGGGATCCTGGTCGGGAAACCCCACTCCATGAGCACCATCTCGAGCGGGCGATTGCCGCCGGGCGACCGGCGCACCACGGGCCCGTGTCGCGCCGTCTTCTTGCCGGTCGGGAAGATCTCGCGCGCAGGCGGGAAGACCTCGTCGGGCGCGAAAGGCGGCTCGACCCCGCAGGCCCGCATCACGGCCGCCTGCTTTGCGGAAATGCGGTACCGATTACACACCGGGGCGCCTCCGCATGCCTATCGCAGCGCCGCCCGCGGCGGTGCCGCGGCTTCGAAGCTCGTTACGAGAGCCGGGTCGCGGAGCAGCGCCGTCCACGCGCGGCCATAGGTCCGAGAGGCGAGATAGAAGGTCGAGCCGACACACCCGACCATGCGGCATCGCTCCAACCTGTCGATCAGCGAATGGCCAGGGCCGAACCGGGCAACGACGTCCTCGAGCTCGACCCTGAGCAACGTACCGCACGTTCCACAGCGGCTGCGGACCAGCGCATTCATCGCCAGCATGGTCCCGGCGCTATCCATCCAGCGGGGCCAAAGGCTGATGATATCGGCTTCGGTCTCCATCGTGCCGACGATAGCGAACGACCTTCGCGTGCGTCCAGCGGCAAGGCTTCGATCAGGTCTCCCCTCGCCACCGATCCGGGGGGCGTTCGGGCTCCAACGTCCTCGCCGCGGCGCGCGCCTGTGCAAGCCTCGCCATGCGGGCTTCTCCACTCCGTTGCGACCCTTGCGGGTGCACAGGCGCGGCTATGCACCCGGCTGTCCTGTCGCCTGTCGAACGGCCCCGATCGGCGGGGCCTGAGGCAAGGAGACCAACATGTCCGAGCAGACACCCCCGTCCTCGCGCCGGGAGATCGCCCACGACGAGATCGCGCGGCTCAACGACGGATTACGTGCCCACCTCACCAGCCCCGGCAACAACCGCGTGGTGATGACGGCCGGCATCGCCGAGCTGATCGGCGACGTCGCCCTGTTCCGCGGGTTTCGCAAGCGCGCCGAGCTGCTCCGCATCATCCGCGACTATGATGCCTTCAACGTCGACAACGATCCCCACGGCCACCGCGACCTTGGCCTGTTCGAGTTCGAGGGAGCGAGGTGCCTCTGGAAGATCGACTACTACGATCGTGATCTCGCTTATGGCTCGGAGGACCCATCCGATCCGTACACGACGGTGCGGGTGCTAACGATCCTGCGAGCCGACGAATACTAGCCCCCTCCCCTCGCCCCGGCGGTCAGCCGCCGGGGCTCAATCCCGAGCGTCGATCAAGCGCCGCGCCTCACCGCGAGGCGCCGCCTGGCGCGATAGACACCGCGTATTCCGGACCGACCTCTCGAGCTCCACTCGCCCGCCACGTCGGACAGGTTCGAATCGGTTCGCATGTCGCTCCGGCTCGCCGCTGAGTGCGACCGGATGCCTCGCCGGCGCTGCCGTGAGCCGAACCGTCCGAACCGTCGTAACCGCCCGAACCGCAAAAAGCGCTGTAACCGATATAACCGATGTAACCGGTATAACCGCTGCGACGTGCTGGAGCGGTGCCGTGAACCTGGGAGCGCGCGATGTGCGCTGGTCGGCCACGATCGTGACACTCGATCGATGCGCTACCGTAGGCGCCTGCCTCGTCTGCCCGGTTCGGTGTGAGCGCCCGACCTGCTGTAACCGTGTCCGCCCCCTGGCCCCTATGCCGCGCCGTAATTCCTTGGTGCGGAGCCAGGCGCTTCTATTCGTCGGCGGTGAGGTGGTGCTGCACCGATGGCGCTTACGGGTCATGCAAGGACGAACCGTGGTTTGTCTCCGCTATCTCCGCACGGTTATGTGCGTCGCATGTGGTCGCCGTCCCCCACCGCTCCGCGAAGGCGAGTATCTTTGGTCGGTTGAGGTGTCGAAAGAAGGACGTGGATTCCACGAAGGTGCCCCCTCCCCGCTCCGCGAGGTCCCCTAGTCCGTTCCAACCAGCTCGCAGCGTCTCCCCTGTAACCGTAGCGTCCGCCCTAACCGCTCGGTGCGCTGTAAGCGCAGCGTCTCTGTGGTGAGCACCATCGCGCCGCGACCTCGCCCATCGGGAACGCCGATCGCGATAGGTGTCGGCCGGCAAACGGGTTGCTGGCAGCTTGCGATCACGCTGGTGATGGCAGGCGCGCTGCGAGCGTACGGAGACCTGTAACCGCGCGAACGCATGTGAGCTCCCGGAGCGCCGAGGCGAGTGCGGGTGGTTTGAAGTGTCGCTTGCCGCGATCAGGTGGAGGGCGCGGCGCGCTGCCCGGTGGGGGCGGGGCAGGGCATCGGCGGCAGCCGCGACGTCCGGCCAGATTCCATTCGGCACCGAGTGCTGTAACCGCCGTAACGCACCGCTCGCAAGTGTTCGTCATCTCCGCTGTGTCGCGCCAATCCGCTCCAAGCGCTTCAGCCAGCTGTTCCACTACGATCCCATGACTCTCGCGGGTCTGTGGTGCGCGTGATCCAGCCGCGGTCCTGAAACGACGAGGGCAGGCGACCACGGAGTCGATAGCGGCACCTGCCGGCTTTCGGTCTCGTAGCGCGCCAGCTTCCGACCGTGGGTTGAGAGCAGGTCTCTGCGAGCGCGCGGAGATCTGTAACCGCCCGAACGCATGTGAGCGCCGGCAGCATGGTATGCCGCTTATGCTGGTTGGTTTTACGGTGAGTGGGTCGCAAGGGGGGAGGGCTAGCGCCTCTCCAACTCCGTCGACCCCATTGGTGCTCATTACCCACGGAGCGTTGTAACCGCGATAACACATTGCTCCGAGGGGTCCGTCAGCTCCGCTGTATCTTGCCGAACCGTGCGGAGCGTTCTAACCTGCTGCTCCGCTATAACCGCAGGCTCTCCGGAGGTTTGGAATGCCCGTGATCACGCTGCTGTCCCCGAAAGGGGGCGTGGGCAAGACGACCACCGCACTGCTTCTCGCGACCGAGCTCGCCGCTCAGGACGCAAACGTCATACTTATCGACGCCGACCCGAACTTCCCGCTCGCGAAATGGGCCGCCTTGCCGGGCAAGCCGGACAACATCGAGGTCGTGGAAGAGATCGATGAGGAGACGATCATCGACACGATCACGGAGGCTCGCAAGCGCGCCAAGTTCGTGATTGTCGATCTCGAGGGCAGGGCGTCTGGCCGCGTCACCAATGCCCTTCTCGTGTCCAATCTTGCGCTGATACCGATGCAAGGTTCTGCGCTGGATTCGAACGAGGCGGCGCGCGCCTTCAAGAATGTGCGGCAGGTGTCGAAGCACCGCGACAAGCCGCTGAAGTTCGCCGCCGTCCTGGCGAAAACTCAGGCTTCCGATCGCCTGTGGCCACGCGACCTGAAGCAGATCATCGCCGGTTTGCAGGACGCGGGCATCCCGGTGATCAACACCGCGCTCGCCGATCGTGGGGCATTCCGCGCGCTGTTCAGCCTGGGTGGCACCCTCGCAACCCTGAAGAACAGCGATGTCGGCTCGCTGACGACGGCACGCTCCAACGCCGCCGCCTTCACCCTCGACGTCCTGAACCTGCTCAACGAAAAGGTTTCGGCATGACCGATCGCAGCACACGCCCAGGCCTCGCAAACTTCGCCCTGGACGACGAGGACGAGATCCCCGTGCCGACGGCTCAGCAGCGGGCTGCCGCGAGGGAAGGGGGGGAGCGACTAGGGTTCAAATCCGAGCCAACCGACGCGACGCCGAAGCGGGCTCCGGCGCCCGCAAGGGCTGCGGTCTACACCGCGAACTTCCACATCCGAACCACGCCCGAGGACCGGGACCGGTACGACGACTTCGCCTATCGCCATCGCATGAAGAAGGGGGAGGCGATGCGCCTGCTCCTCGACCTTGCCGAGGAGGCGGAGGCCGCACGCGCCAAGAAGAAGTAACAGAGCGACCAGAGGTTCTCAGCGCCGATCGTCTTGCCAGGAGCGGGGTGGGGAAGGGGCCTTCAGCGCCCAAGCCCGACAGAGCCGGTCATCCGACGCCAAACCGTGTCATCAAATGGGCCTCGGGTGAGACAACAGGGGCGCGCGCTTCCGGCACCCGCGCTCGGGACATGTGAGGAGCCCTTGCACTCCTGAGAAGCAGGGCCCTTCCTTCTCCGGGTCACACGGATGGCGCGTCAAACTGCTCGGAACTCTGACAGGTGATCGGCGATCGCCTTTCCCCCGTGCTGCCCGATCGCATTCGCAATGGTCCTCGCTTCCTGCTTGGTCAGGGCTGCGATCTTGACGCGCTCGAGAGCGGTGAGAAGCGTCGCGCGGCCGGCATCACGCGCGGTTTGCTCGGCCGCTTTTGCCCTTTCATCGAGTTCGGCCAGTTGCGCGCGCAGAGCCTCGCGACGTGCCTCGATGGCTGCAAGATCGTCGACTTTGGATGGGCGTGCCATGACGCAACCTCGCGGTTTGGTGAGACGATGTGATCAATTCGTCGTGACTTGCCGAAGATTGGTAGAGTGTCGGACGTTCGGTAAGCGTTGACGACAAGGCTGCCGATCAGCGCGCGCATCGACGAAGATCATGTACGTCGGCGATCCTCACGCATCCACTCCGCGTTTGGAGTGAAATCATTCCATCGCACTGATTGTTCTAGGCGGGTGAGGTTCATTATTGGGGATGGCAGGATATGCCATCTGGCACCAATGTTTACATTGGCCTCGATGGCGCCGCTGCACGGGGCTGTTGAACATGATCGTTTCGGCCAGAGTGTCGCATGAGCTTGCGGCGGAGATCGAGCGGGTCGCCGCCGCTCACGGCCAATCCAAGGCAGCTTGGATGGCCAATGTGCTGGCTCGGGCGGCGCTCGCACCCGAGAACGACAGGTTGCCCACGGCGGCCGGGGGAGGGGGCCACCCCGACGATCAGGTCCGGGTGACGATCCGCCTGAACCGGAGCGAGATCGAGGCGATCGACGCGGTCGGAGCGCCCATCGGCCTGTCGCGCAACGAGTGGATCAAGCGGGCGCTTCGCTGGCAACTATGGGATCACGCGGCCTGTCTTCGGCTCGCGCCGGCGACGCAAAGTGAGATCGGCAAGCTCCGGAAGCAGGTGCTCGCGATCGGCCGCAACATCAACCAGGCCGTCCACGCGATGAACGCCGCCAATCAGCCAGGGAGCACGCTCGACATCGCGCGGATCGCCGAGCCGTTCATCGAAACGTGCGGTGACCTGCGAACAGTGCTGCTCGCGATGCGCCGGTCTCTGGCCTCCTATGTCGGCGGTGAGGTCGGCTATTGGACCGAGGCGTTCGCGGACGTTCGTCGGTGAGTTTCCGGCTATCGTCCGGGACATTGGACACGATGGCCGTAAGCGTCCGGTGACGGCGTCACCTCAAACGGGCCGGTAGTTCCACGGCAGCAGTTCAGCGACCCGGCGGGCCGGATGG